>LPNX010316419.1:62602-184239 GCA_001517045.1 Pseudotsuga menziesii | reverse complement strand
AGCACCAGAAAATCAAGAGCAACAGTAGGTACCTGAAACTCCTGCAACTGTAAGAAGGTCTACCAGGTTAAGTAGACCCCTTGAACGATTCTCTCCTTCACTGTATTATTTATTGATGTCTGATTCTGGTGAGCCAGAATGTTTTGAAGAAGCAATGCAGGTAGAAACTAGAAAGAAGTGGGAGCAAGGCATGGATGAGGAGATGGACTCATTGGTAAGAAACCAGACTTGGGATCTGGTTAAGTTGCCTGCAGGAAAAAGGGTATTGTAGAATAAATGGGTTTATAGGTTGAAGGAAGAAGATGGAGGAAAGAAGCGGTACAAGGCTAGACTTGTTGTAAAGGGGTTTGCACAAAAGAAAGGTGTACACTTTGATGAAATATTTTCTCCTATTGTTAAAATGACTTCAATTAGAACTATTTTAAGTCTAGTGGCGGTAGAAGATTTGCATCTTGAACAATTAGATGTAAAAACGACCTTTCTCCATGAGGATTTGGAGGAAGAGATTTATATGCAGTAGCCACAAGGGTATGAGGTCAAAGGGAAGGAGAATTTGGTTTGCAGGTTGAAGAAGAGCTTGTATGGCCTAAAGCAAGCTCCAAGGCAGTGGCATTTAAAATTTGATAAGTTTATGACAGAACAAGGTTATGATATATGTCATTCTGACCACTGTGTTTATTTCAAGAGACTAGATAACGGAAGATATATTATCTTGTTATTGTATGTGGATGACATGCTTGTTGCAGGGTCTAACATGTAGGATATAAATGTGCTCAAAAGAAAACTAGCTAAATCATTTGCGATGAAGGATTTGGGTGCTGCAAAGCAAATCCTTGGTATGAGAATAACAAGAGATAGGAAAAATCGCAAATTGACATTGTCTCAAAGTGAGTACATAGAAAAGGTGTTGCAGAGGTTTAGAAAGCAGAATGCAAAACCATTCAGCACACCTTTGGCAAGCCATTTCAAACTAAGCAAGCATATGTGTCCAGAGAAACAGGAAGAGATAGATTACATGTCCAAGATTCCCTATTCATCAACAGTTGGGAGCTTGATGTATGCCATGGTGTGCACAAGACTAGATATTGCACATGCAGTGGGAGTTGTGAGAAGGTATATGAATAATCCAGGTAAAGAGCATTGGAAAGCAGTACACTGGATTCTCAGGTATTTGAGAGGTACCACCTCTCATGCATTATGTTTTGGAGGTTCAGACACTGTTCTACATGGATATGTTGATGCAGATATGGCTGGTGATAAAGACAGGAGGAGGAGCACCACAAGGTATGTGTTCACTGTAGGTGGAACATCAGTAAGTTGGATTTCAAAACTGCAACAGGTTGTTGCACTTTCAACAACGGAAGCAGAGTATGTTGCTGCTACAGAGGCTAGTAAGGAGATGATTTGGTTGCAGAGGTTCATGGAAGAATTGGGTAAGAAATAGGAGAATAGTAGGCTGTATAGTGACAACCAGAGTGCCATTCATCTTGCAAAGAACTCAGTCTTTCATTCAAGGACTAAACATATAGAACTCAAATACCACTTCATAAGATCTGTTCTAGATGAAGAACTGTTAAAACTAGAAAAGATTCACACTAGCCAGAATCCTACAGACATGTTGACAAAGGGAGTAACCAGAGAGAAACAGAGTTCCTGCTCGATTTCTATTGGCCTTAAAGCATGAAGGTGAAAAGAAGAAATTTGCCAAGTCCAAGGTCCAGCAAGTGCAGCAGCAGTAGAGTTGCTGTGATTAGTCACCATGAAGGCACATAAAAATGTAATGGAACGGTTTGCATGTAAATGGGCATATGGTTGTAAGACCTGGTAAGGCATGCATAACCCTGGTAACTCACCAGTAAAGTCGGGAGATAGACCTAGGTGCTAGGGGGGTGTATGTAAGATTCCTCGGCAAATACTTGAGGGGAGTTGGTGATTACTCCAAGTCAAGTTTAAAGGGGGGATTGTTAGGGTTAACCTTGACTTGAGATCGAGTCAAAGGTGGTTAGGTCTAGCACATGGTTTGGGCACATGGTTTGTTGTAGCCCATGGTGTTGTCCCGTGGTATTGCATGTGTTAACCTTGACTCGGGATTGAGTCAAAGGTGGTTAGGTCTAGCACATGGTTTGGGCACATGGTTTGTTGTAGCCCATGGTATTGTCCCATGGTATTGCATGTGATTAAGCCTTTATAAGGCTTGAGGAGGCTCGATTGTAAATGTAAGGAGTACTGTATTGTACTGGATGTGAGTACTGTATGGTACTGGATGTGGGTACTATATTGTTAATTTTTATTTTAGTATGGAAAATTCAGTGTGATGCTATTATGTGTGTGCATTCGCGTGCATCCCCTTCTTCCTTTCTGAGCATGCCATCATCCTGCAAAATGGAAACAACAGCCTCATCTTCCATGCCATCAACTGAAATAGGGGGTTCTGAAGTTGTTGAGAGGTTCACTGTCAAAAAATTTGAAGAGAGCGCTGAGGCATGGAGTGACATAACCAATTGGCCAGAAGGTATGCTAAATGTCCTGATCAGAGCAGGAGTGCATCGTTTTCTTTTTGGTCCATTCAATTTCAGCAATGAAGAGATAGATAATGCCATTTCTAGTTAGGATGATGAGTCCAAGGAATTTATTATTTTAGGGAGGAGGGTTTGTTTGGACCTTGATTTGTTGTCAGGTGCAGCGAAAATTACACGCAGGGGGGGGAGTAATGTTGACCACCAAGAAAACCCTCAAAGTAGAAAAAGGTGAGATGGAAAAAAAAATATGTGGAAAAATGGTTAAGGTTGCCCGGAATGGTTTAAAGATGCAAGATGTTCCACCAAGACTGTACAAAACCTTAATTCAAATTGTACTTAGGACAATTATGAATCACCACAAGTAAGATATTTCAGGTGATTGTATGAAGTTGGTGATTCATTGGGTTGAAGACCTGGCCATAGATGTCCCTCATCTATTGGAAAAAATATTTCATTTTGCACTGCAGGAGAGAAAAATGAAGAGTGAAGTTCAGTTACCCTGGCACACTACAAAAAATTATTGACTTATATCGACCCAACACTATAGAAGGAAGCATATTTAAAAATACATACATTAAGAGGCCGAAACTGGACAAAATTAACCAGGAAGTTCCTCAACAATCTCCAAAGGACAATGTACAAGTCCCTGAAGAGCCTTTTGAGTACTGTATGGAAGGTATGGGAAGTGACCCTCAAGAATTTGATGTTGTCTCACTTCTGGCCGGATTAAATGAAGGCATAGAAATAAATGTAAACGAGATGCATGATGTTGAGTTTAATGAACATGAGGAGCATAGTGATGATGATATTTATGCTCGTGCAGAAATTCCACTTGTTATATATACACCTCCACAATTGGGAGTTGAGAAAACTTCCTCTCCAAAATATTTTTTTGATGGTGAAACTGTTTTTAAGCTACTGTTCAATAAAATGTTTCATTTCAAAGAAGAAGTTGAATTTCATAGAATTTTTTTTTCCTATTGGTATCTTATGGCAGTACAGAGCATAGAACTATGTAGGATTAAGCAGATGCAAATTCAAGACCTCTTAAAGGTAGGCGCTATTTTTCTATGATATTTTTCAAAAAGAAATAGTTGCCAAATTCTTTTTTTTGAATCCTTGTTAAAATTTTCACTATTTACAAGTAATTGCAAGGTTAGAAACATAACACGTGGATACTATAGAATATTCTATTAAAATTTTGAAAATGATGGACCTCTTTAAGGTAGGAGGAATTTTCAATGCTTTTTTCCAAAAACAAAGTTTCCAATTTCCATTTTTTGAAGCCTCCTAAAAATTTTCCCTATTTATAGGAAATTGCAAGATTACAAGGATCCCTTGTGAAGACTGTGGATAGTTAGAGAAGGATAATAACAGGCAAGGACTTTGTTCTTCATTCTTTGAATAAGGAACTAGAGAAAATTCATGATGAATTTAGAAAGGAAAATGATAACTGCGGAGAAGAATATATGGTTGTTCGGAAGAAAGATGAAGAAACCATAAAGAGACTGGAAGATGAGCTGAAACATCGACCGTAGGTTTTGGACATTCCCCCTCTAAGGACTGTTATCGTCCAGGAAGAAATACTTACCGCTGAAGTCAATAAGTTAAACAGAATATTGAAATAATGAAGGATGCATTTCAAAACAGCCTTGCTGAAGAGTACAATAAACATCAACTTGAGATAAATGAATATAGAAAAAAAAGAGGAAAACATGAAAAATATAATTGCTAAGAAAGATGAAGAGTTGAAAGGGAAAATAGTTAAACTTGAAAAGATTACTGCAGAACTATAGACTAGAGGAGTTGAAAAGTTAAAAGAATATGAAATTGGTAAGGGACAGAGTAGGCATCTGATTTCTGGTGAAACTTATGATATGTCAGCACACCAACAGGCTTTAATAAGATATGAGAGTTCCCTGCAAAATAGAGAGAAGGCACTGGATGTAGCTTTTAATTCAATACAAGCTAATGCAGAAGTCAAAAAGGGGTTACAAAGCTATCGTGCCTTCTTAAGAATTTGAGAGAAGTCCTTGATGGATGCTAGTGCAACAATGAATGTTGGAGCTGATCTCTCTGCGTGGTCAACCATAAAATAAACATTGACAAATAAGCTAGCCGAGAGGGATGATGAGATTAAAGAGCTCAGATTGAAAATACTAGAGGATAGAGAATCACAACATTTGGGATGTAAGTTTGAGATAGAAGATCTGAAATCCCAAATTGCCACTCTACAAAAGAACAACATGCTTCAACGAGTAGCAATTGTGTATACTCCAGATAATACAAAATTGAGGGCAAAAGAGTTGGAGATAGAGACAGATTAGCTCAGGAAAAAATTGACCCAAGTTCAGTCTGATTTGAAACGTGCAAATGATTGTCTTCAGCAAAAGGAAAAGGAACATGAAGAGAAAAATAAGAAGAATGTGGAATTGATGAAGAAGTACATACAAGATAAAGATAGATTGAGAGAAAGTTTGCACAAATGTGAAACAAAAATGAAAGAATTAGAACGAAAATCAGAACATGCACCTGCTGCAGCTTCTGAAGAACAAGAAGCTTCTAGACAAGCCAAGAGACTAGAATGTACAAATTTATCTTCTCTAGAAAAGGGGGACTTGTAGCCTAAACCTCCCAAGCAGCCTAGAACTATGGAATAACATTATTTATACATATTGTGTGTGTAAATACATTTCAAGTTTTAATACATAAATTTATATATGTGTGTGTGTTTATTTCTCGGAAATGTATATGTTTTTTATGCATTTAATGTGAATGGTAATTTCGAATTTAACTTTTCAATAAGTGTACATAACAGGCCAGAAAGTTAACAATATCAAAATTGAAAGCTGTGACTTGTGTACTGTAGGCATATATATTTGAATTTGTAAGAAATTAAAAGAGTGATAGCGATTAGTGGATAGGAGATGTCAATAGATCTGGTGACATAGGTAGATCCTAGCTGTTTGCTTGGAACTGTTGATATTATAGGGATACTATGGGGATGATGGATTGAGAACTCTCAAGTTCTTTATGCGAATTTTGATGCTATGTATTGTTGTATTTATGTAAGTATCTTTATCTAATGAAATTGAAATTCCGATTCTGGAACAATGTCATACAATTCTAGTCATGCAACCAAATTTCAGCGAATAACCCAAAGTCGTAATGCCTATAGAACTGGCCTAAAAATGACAGAAATTTACAAAATATAAGCAAACACAGAAAACAACTGTAATTTTATTACTAAAAACAAAAATTAAATATTTAATATGCCTTCCATCATTTGTTACATTTCCAAAATTTGGTAACATAAATGTTAGCACAATAGAATAAATTTTCAGTACGACAAGATCACAAGAAATGCTTATTGCAACATAAGTTTCTTTCACCATTTTGCATACAATGTTTTATTTCGATCATCTAGGACTTTTTTCTTTTTGGCTTGTCTCACACTTCTTATAATGACATCAAGTTTTATAGGATTCCCAGTATCCATCTTTTGGATATCAACTACTGCCCCTTGAATTTCTTATTTTTCACCACTTTGCCCTATACCATTTTTCACTACTCTGCCCTATACCCCTTTTATTGTGAGTCATAGCCTCCATCATTGTCATATCAATAGCAGCTTCTCCATACACTTCTTGAAATTCATTAATTTTCCTTGCTTCATTTCTTGAGAATGAAACACTGATTTTACAGTAATTTTCAGTCGCCATCATAGGTATTTCAACACCAGCTTCCCCATTCAATTCTCATGTTTGATTAGTTAGCGCTGCCACTTTCCTCTTGGATGGAACACTTAGAGTTTTACTGTTATTTCTTCTTTGAACATTATTTTTGGCCTTGCGCCTTCCGAAGTGATGTGATTCACGAAAATCCTCTTCATATTTGCTTATTAGCCTTGATCTTGGAAGATGATTACTGAAATGCGAGAACATATTAGTATTTAGTAGTTAAAAATATATTATGAGTCCTCACACCATAAAATGAAAGCAGAATTAGAAACCATTTAAAATTAAGGCATACTTATTGTTGGTGGTGCAATCAATGATTTCTTAGATTGTCTTACCCATGACTCAAGAAGACAATCTGAAGACATGGTCAGGTAGGCCGAAGACCAATATACAAGACCCCCATGTGCTGCAGCCATTTACTCTAACCCATAATTTAGGGCGGACATCTTTATGAGGCTACTTAGCCATTTTTGCATCCATTGGTGAAAACTCAAATCATGAATAGGTAGCCAAACCAACTAGCTATAGGACAGTAAAATGGTGCAGGAATTCTTCTCAAACCATGAATTGTGGAAGGCATTCTCTTAAGGCTGCTGGGACCAATTTTGACTATGGCTGCTGGGACCAATTCTTCCTTAAATATATGTTATAGTTTGGTGAAGCAAGTGACATGGTTTTATGCTCCATACAACACTATAGAGACTCACATTATCAATACATTTTTCACATCATCCTATGAGGCATGGCGAGCATTTCCTGAAGGCCACTTAGGCAGATTTAACACCAAGTCCATACTCAGACAAATTTCTCAATTTGGTCTAATCTACATAAAACACCCTTTTGGCAAGTCCATAACTTTTTCTTCATCCACTTTCAATACAATATGAAGACATGGTCAGGTAGGCCAAATACCAATCTACAATACCCCCATGTGATGTGGGAATTTACTCTAACCCATAATTTAGGGTGGGCATCTTTCTGAGGCTACTTAGCCATTTTTGCGTCCACTGGTGAAAAACCCTGTTTTGGCAGGCATGTATCTTCTCCTCAAGAAAGATTAAAGCAAACTCAAATCATGAATAGGTATCCAAACCAAATAGATATAGGACGGTACCATGGTGCAGGAATTCTTCTCAAACCATGAATTATGGTGGGCATTCTCTTAAGGCTGCTGGGACCAATTTTGACTAAGGCTGTTGGGACCAATTCTTCCTTAAATATATGTTGTAGTTTGGTGAGGCAAATGACATGGTTGTATGCTCCATACAAAAATATAGAGACTCACATTCTCAATACATTTTTCAAATCATCCTATGAGGCACGGCGGGCAATTCCTTAAGGCCACTTGGGCAGATTTAACACCAATTCCATACTTGGACAAATTTCTCAATTTGGTCTAATATGCCTAAAACACCCTTTTTGCAGGTCCATAACTTTTTCTTCATCCACTTCCAAGACAATATGAAGACATGTTCAATTATGCCGAAGACCAATATACAAGACCCCCATGTGCTATGAACATTTACTCTAACCCATAATTTAGGGCAGACATCTTTTTGAGGCTACTTAGCCATTTTTTCATCCACCGGTGAAAAACCCTGTTTTGGTAAGCCTGTATCTTTCTCCTAAAGAAATATTAAAGAAAAATTAAATCATGAATAGGTAACCAAACCAACTATCTATAGGACGGTACCATGGTGTGGTCATTCTTCTCAAACCATGAATTGTGGTGAGCATTCTCTTAAGGCTGCTAGGACCATTTTTTACTAAGGTTGTTGGGACCAATTCTTCCTTAAATATATGTTGTAGTTTGGTGAGGCAAGTGACATGGTTGTATGCTCCATACAACACTCTAGAGACTCACATTCTCAATACATTTTTCACATCATCCTATGAGGCATGGCGGGCATTTCCTTAAGGCCACTTGGGTAGATTTAACACCAAGTCCATACTTAGACAAATTTCTCAATTTGGTCTAATCTGCCTAAAACATCCTTTTTGGCAGGTCCATAACTTTTTCTTCATCCACTTCCAAGACAACCTGAAGACATGGTCTGGTAGGCAGAAGACCAATCTACAAGACCCCCATGTGTTGCGGGCATTTACTCTAACCCATAATTTAGGGCGGGCATCTTTTTGAGGCTACTTGGCCATTTTTGCATCCAATGGTGAAAAACCCTATTTTGGAAGGCCTGTATCTTTCTCCTCAAGAAATATTAAAGAAAAATCAAATCATGAATAGGTATCCAAACCAACCAGATATAGGAAGGTACGATGGTGCGAGCATTCTTCTCAAACCATGAATTGTGGCGGGCATTCTCTTAAGGATGCTGGGACCAATTTTGACTAAGGTTGTTGGCATTAGCGGAAATTTGGGGTCTAAAATAGGCCTTATAAGAAAACGCACCAATAATAAATTTTGTGAGTTGGAATTCAAGAACCAATAGAATTTCAATAAAATGAGTCAACCATAATGGTTGAATTGACATATTTGTCATAAAAGAAAACTACTTTTTTTGTTCGTATTTTCAACATATCTCCTTGTGTTTTTACTCAAATTTCAAGCGGGAGAGCTCATTGGATGTGGAATTTAATTCCACATCCAATGAGTACCCACATTGCATACTTTTGACGGACCCCGCTACCCCAAAAACAAGAAATACCTGAAAAAAATGTGATGATGATGTCATCATCACGTTTTTTCATGTAATTCTTGTTTTTGGGGTAGCGAGGTCCGTCAAAAGTATGCAATGTGAGTACTTGTTGGATGCAGAATTAAAGTATGCATCCAACGAGATCTCCCGCTCAGAATTTAAGTAAAAACACAGGGAGATATGTCGAAAATAAGAACACAAAAAGTAGTTTTTTCATTCTTCCTCCAAAATTAATAACTATTATTTTATTATTTTCCTTAGGAGGCCCATTTTAGACCTCAAATTTCCTCTAAGGGACCAATTCTCTTAAGGCTGTTGGGACCAATTTTGACCACTTTTCTGAAAATTTTCCTCATGGAAGGGTGGATTTTGTATAGTTAGGTGGTCTCAATGTTTTTTGCATGGCAACCTTGGCAATTTCGGCATGGCAACTCGAGGTAAACCCTATTGTTGTAATTTTTCTTCAAGAGTTTTTTACCTTGGATATTTTAGGGTTTGGTCTAACTTGGGCATTTGCAAGTATGATTGCTGCTGGAGCGACGGTTCATTCTTGTTCACGGGGCGGTGTCTTAGTTATCTTGCGTCCACAACTACAATTGGCTCAAGTAAGTGATTTTCTTTTCCTTATGAGAATTGTAAATTGTAATGTGTAACCCTGAAATATTTTCTTTGGCTTTTGGCTTTTATGAATTTATCTATGAAAATGAGGGTTGTTGTTATGCATCCCCAAGTTCTATTTTTCATCCTTACATCCATGTGATATACAATTAGTAATTCTAATAAAATATATACATATCAACAACAACCACAAGCCCCATTATCATGATAAATATTAGGGAAACTCAATGTATGAAAATGGAAACCACTTGTAACTCAATAGGCAGTAAGCTAATTGGTGGCTAATTCATTGAAACTTAAGCTTTGAAAGGAAATGGGACCCTTCCCTTCAAATTTGATCCTTGGTGGGGAGACTTTTTATAATGTCTCAGAGCCCAAGGCTAATCCTCAAAATAGGATCTAAAACTGTTTACAGTCATAATCAAACATTAACAACTAGAGCGTGGTACTTCTACCACGGTTTACATATCTTTAAACAAATATCATGGAGCAAATGTGCATGCTTGATCTGGCTGGTAGCATGACATTTTTGGTTGTGAACTTGCGGGCAATGAAAACGACGTCTCAAGATGCTTCTGGTGGCTCATTTCTGACTGGGCTCGACCACTTGTTCGTCTATCGAGTCAGCAACGTGTCTTTTCTCTTTGTGTTCGTTTCGTGCTCGAAGGCACCTTTCTACATGGGCTCAAAGATTGCAAAGGAGTTTATATATATCCTTTTTGTGCTCATCTTTCTTCATATCTTCCCCCTTGCTTCTGGCAGAAACAAGCCTCTGTAGTGGCTTTTCATTCAAGTACTCCTCACCACCTCAGAAAAGGTTGGCGAACGGGGTGCATGAAAGCTATGATGAAGACCTTGGGCCCTTAATACTCTAGTACGAGCATTTTATCCCACAAAAAATAGGTGCATCTCTCAAAGTGGTGTACGACGTCTATTCCCCGATGGTTGGTGCTTCCCTGGTGTGAAAAACCAGGGCAATAGATGATCTTGGAATCAAGCTCACCAAACAACAACACACCCAAACTAACAAGCTTCTCGAACCAGATTTCCATTGCAAACATATCAGAATCCTCAAAACCTCTTGGCAAAATGATACTGCGAGTTTGCTTCTACACTAGCTCATCATATGCAAATTAATGGATCTGAAAGGTGGTGTTTATATAGGATTGGAAAACTAGACAAGGGGATGACCTGTCAGTATTTTCACACATTTCATCGTCGAGTAGCTTGGTCAACCATATGCTTAAGGGAATACGAAATGGACGTATTCTGGCCCTTTCGCTCCTGTGACGACGATACCAGAACCATTCTTTCGCTGCATTCCCCCTGCTATGTGTGGCAATCAAATTCGTTGTTCCAATTTTTAGATTTTCATGATATCTTTATGATTTCACATGCCATCCATACAATGGGTATCTAGTTTTTGGCGAGATGGCGCTACCACAAGGATGATTTATCCTGTGGGTGTATCGCAAACGACGTCGGGGAAATAAATTAAATGTCGGGAAGGCAGATCATACGTGAGGGCATCTTCTCCACCTAGAATTTTTTATAGTTTTTTATGTTGCATGACCCTCGTGTTTATCCATGCACTCAGTACCGTAGATCTGTTCATCTTTGTGATCTAGTCCCTCGATACACCAAATAGTCATACCCAAAACTCAACACTATCAACCTGCACAGCTTGATTTTGGGAGATCAATATCAACCATCGATCTCTAAAATACCTTCATCGAGACCAGTCAACCTTGAGAACTTTAACATTATGCTAACCCTTTTTCATCTGAACGAATGAGCAACTTTTAATCGCGGAATGCTTCTCACCCATTGATCTACCCAACATCTTGTTCCGACCATAGATCTTCGCAGCCCCTACCACTTTCCGCAAATCGAATTCGTAACTTTCTCCGCGCTAGTTCAATCCGCGGAATTGTTTGAGACCACAGATCTATCTCTACCTCCATATCAACAATCCAATTTTCTCATTGATTAACCCTTTTCATGATTTGAAAAATTTTCTCCCTTTCAGCAGGTTCACCGCGTGAAATAATTTAGGGCCATTGATCTCACCTTGTGTCGATCTCGACCCTCCAACATTACACCCATTTAACGGACTCCGCCAACCTCAAAATTAAATCCTTCCTCGCATCTCTGCTCCATGGAATCACTTTCCGTCATCGATATTCACCATCCTGAATCTGAACCGTTGAATTTTAACACACTTTACCCTTATTCCGTTGTTGCATGTTTTAATATACAAAAAGACCTATCACAGTAGATCAAAACCCACTCTCCATCCGACGGCTCCATGGTGGCAAAACTTGCTAACCAGTTAACTTGAAAGGCGCTGCCGCAAAATTCCTCAAATAAGATCATTTTCAAACCTTTGGGAAGGAGACATAGATGAACATAAATCAACATTCAATGATGATGATGGTGGTGGCAGTGATGAAGATGATGAAGATGATGATGAGGGCGATGATGAAAATGATGATGATGACGATGATGAAGATGTTGATTAGGAAGAGGGAGATGACGATGACGATGATGATGATGATGACGAGGAGGAGGAGGAGGATGATGATGATGATGATGATGATGATGATGATGACGACGATGATGATGACGACGATGACAATGACAATGATGATGACAACGACGACGACAACGACGATGATGGTGATGATGACAATGATGTTGACGACGATGACGATGATGATGATGATGATGACGACGACGATGACTAGGATGAGGATGACGATGATGAAAATGATGATGATGATGAAGATGATGATGATGATGAGGATGAGGATGAGGATGAGGATGAGGATGAGCATGACGAGGATGATGAAGATGATGATGATGATGATGATGAAGATGTTGATGACGATGATGATGATGATGATGGTGGTGGTGGTGGTGGTGATGAAGATGATGAACATGATGGAGATGATGATGAGGGCGATGATGAAAATTATGATGATGATGATGATGAAGATGTTGATTAGGAAGAGGGAGATGACGATGCTGATGATGTTGATGATGCTGTTGCTGCTGCTGATGATGATGAATAGAACAACAACAATGATGATGATGATGATGATGACTACGACAACAACAATGATGATGATGATGATGATGAGGGCAAGGATGAGGACAAGGATGACAAGGATGAGGATGATGATGATGACTAGGATGAGGATGATGAAGATGATGATCATGATTATCATGATGATGATTAGGATGAGGATGATGATGATGATGATGATGAAGATGAAGATGATCATGATGGTGATGGTGATGATGATGAATATGCCGATAAAGATGATGATGATGATGAAGATGTGATGACAAGATCTTTACCTTGGTCTTCACTAAATTGTTTTGAGCTTTTCCAACATTATAATAGAATGGTTATGAGTGATTATTCACTCCTATAAAGAATGCACTTTATGGAACTACCAAACTGCTCGGTTTGGATCTTCCTCTTTTAAGACACCAGACTAGGTCCATAAGTCTTGATTCTTCACATGCACAAATCTAAGAACATGAGGCTTCACAGGGCCTAATAAGTTGTATTTTTTTTTACTACTTCCTCGGATCATATTGAATTGTCAGATTAGTCCTTGGAATGGGTGTTAGGAGAAATCCTTAATTTTTCACTCAACTAGCTGCCCCCCCTATCATGTAGATGTCTTCATTCACTGAGCTCCCCCTTAAATTGCGATGATGAAGATGATGATGATGATGATGATGATGACGAATATGATGATGATGATGAAGATGATGACGATGATAGTGAAAATGATGATGATGATGATGATGAAGATGATGATAATGATAATGGAGATGCTGATGAATTGGATGACGATGATGTTGATGATGAATATGATGATGAATATGAAGATGTTGATGATGATTACAATGAATATGATGATGATGATCAAGATGATGATGGTGATAACGAAGACGTTGATGATGAAGATTATGATTATGATGATGATGATAAGGAAGATGACGATGATGAAGAATATCATGATCACGATGATGTCGACGACGATGATGATGATTATGAAGATGATGATGATGATATTGATGAAGATGACGAATTAGACAATGGTGATGATGATCATCATCATCGTTGTTGTTTTCTTCATCACCATCATCTTCTTCGTCTTCATTGTCATCATGATCATCATCATCATCATCATGTTCGTCCTTGAAGGGACTTATGTATAGTATCTCACTACAAGCAATGCAGGATCTCACTACAAGCAATGCAACCAATAAAAATGATGACAAAATCCTAGTTAAATTAAATTAAACTACACTAAATTAAAAACATAGAGTTGTTTAACTATAATTAATTTAAAATGCAACAAAATATAAAATATGCAAAGAAAAAAAACCCAAAATAAACTAAACAAAAGGTAAATACGCAAAATAAAAAAACAAAACAAAACACAAAATATAAAATATGAAAATAAACAAACAAAAAACGTAGAATTCAAAAACACCCGTGCACTAGCTCATTAACAAAACAACACACGTGCGCATCATATCATTCTTGAGATTTATGCACAAGGAAACCTTATTCTCGCTGATGCAAACTACACTGTTCTCACATTATTTAGAACACACAGGTTTGCTTCTTTTGTTGTGAAGAATAGTATAATAATATTGGTGGTTGAGAATTAGGTTTGCTTCTTTAACAATTAGTTTTACCTCGATTATGGCACAAATTACAAGCTTTTGTTATTTTATTCTATTATATATCTGAAACATTCTATAGAGTGCAAGCTTGCGTAATCTTATTCTATTTAATGTTCTAGAACAGAGTCCTCTATGAGCTATAATTTGAACTGATTCTATCAAAACTTGAACGTGAGATCTCTTTCTCCTTTAAAGACGCATTTAATTTTGCTTTGATTATCAGTTTTACATGGATTATGGCACAATTTTCAAGATTTTGTGATTTTTTTCTATTATGGGTCTAAAACATTTTGTAGAGTGTCATAGAAGCTGCAATTATAATGACTGGGTACAATTCAACCTAAGACCTATTTCTCCTTTAAAGAAGAATTTTGTTTTATTTTTATGCTCACTTTTACCTGAATTACAACACACTTTGCAAGCTTTTCCCATTTATTGGTTTGGATTTTGGAACAATGTATAGTTCCGTGGGACTCATGGGCTATAATTTGAATTGACTCCAGTAAATTGACCCTCATACCTCTTTCTTATTTAAAGACACATTTGATACAAGTATTATTTTTCAATGACAGTTATATCTTTTTGCCTCTGTATGGCATATACCATGGTAGTTAGTGTGGTCGCCTCTGTTTGGCATATCTCAAAGAGTCCGAAGGTTATCAAGAATATTGTAGCCTGCATGTGTCTTCATTAAACCCTATGCAAGCATTTCTTCCTTAAATATATGATGTGTAATTTCGATCACATCATATCTTCCAAAATATTATCCTTAATTCCTTCTAAAAATATGTATAATTCCCTTTAGAAATTTATGTTTATTAATTTCCTGTAGCTTACTCTTTTATTTCATCAAGAATGTACATGCATACTTTTCTAACTTTTGGAAGACTTATATTTTTCACATCTTGACCATATTTAAAAAAACTGAGGGTATGGCTAGGTATCCACCTCAACTAGGAACAACACCATGTCACCTTAAAACCTTACTGATAGACACACAATCCCTGGTAGTCACTTTAAAATGGTCTTTCAAACTGCTCAATTCAACACTTAGTGAATTGTGTCAGACCCTAGTCATTACTGTGCCAGGAGGCATTTTGGTAGACTCATATCTCACACGTGTGAACACCCAAAGGGAAACTGAGATCATGAGCAGATGCCCATATCATCAAAGAATGGACGCATAACATCTGATGAATTTATCAGTTAAAGATTTGAATCTTGCGTGCATTTCCAAGTGGGCTCTCAACCTCTTGTTTTCAACACTCGGTCAATTTTTCATATTTTTGGACATGCAAGCTAATGTTTTTACCTCTTTTAGCAGGCTGATATTTTTCTCATGTGGTCACCATAAGAAAAAATAAGAACATGGATGGATAGCCAGTTCATTAAAGAACATGCCTATACCTTCTGATGAATTTATCATCACTCAGACAGGCTTTGGCGGGCATTTCCAAATGCCTCTTCAATCTTGTGATTTGACACTAGTCAATTTTTTTAAACTCCAGGTCTCAAAGGTGATTTCAAATTTTCATCAAACTTGGAGTGTAAGACATCCAATGGATGGAGGAAAACCAGATGAATCCATTAAGACCAGTTTCATCATCTGGAACTACATTCTCTCTCCTCGGCGGGCATTTTACTGAAGTATGATGTAAAAGCTACTTAAGACCTTGTTTTGGCAGATCCATAATTTCTGCCTCAGGTACTTTTAGGTCAAAGTAAGAACATGGTCAGGTAGACAACACAACCACCTACATGATGCCCATATGGTGCGTCGATTTCTTTCAACCCACAAATTATGGTGAGCATTCTCCTAGAGCAACTTGTCTAATTTGACCAAAAAGAACTTCTTTTGGGAGGCCTGTATCTTCTTCCTCAAAGAGTTGCTATGAGAACTGGAGCCATGGTTGGATACTATGGGATGACAGGCCATGGTGGGAATTTTCTCCTTCTTATGAAATATGGTGGGCATTTTCATAAGACTACTTCTTTAGGACAATTTTTCACCACTTAGTCTTTTTCCAACTTTATCATACATGCCTATGCCCATCAAAATTTCTTTTGTCATTAATGAACATCTCTAGGATATGTCTATCCACAATCATCAGTTCACCAAATGTCAACAATTCTCAAGACTACCTATAATTGGTCTAAATTTGGTGACATTTCACAATGTTATCCTATTTTTAAAAAATCAGGCACATATTTAGAGAAGGAGTACCTTGCACGAGGAAACTTGCATATCAAACCACTGTGGAAGAGGGAGCGTTAGACTAAATTCACTGATTTTCGGTGGGAAATCCATGAATGAAGCAATATGACCACCGCCCGTTCCAAATTAAATCCCCAACATGATCGATATGAGGGGGAACCCCATACCTCTTTGCATGCATTAACTAGTCAAGTGCACCAAGAAACACACTTCTATATCTGTGTTGTGAACAAATTCCAAACCAAATCAAATTGTGTTTTATACTTAAAAATAATTCAAATATAAATAACTCTAAAAGAAATTACACCTTTGAGAGAAAAATAGCTTTTGGTAAAGTTTTTGGGAAGAAAAAACTTTTGATATTAAAACATTACAAGTAAATATATTTGCACGCTAAATTATATCCTCTTGGTAGCTTATACTCTTGTTTTAACAAGTGTAGGTACCACCAAATATGTATCTATCAGATCTATCTTCCTCGAGTGATGGTGAAGATATACTAGGAGAGGCTGAAAGTGATATGTGTTGTACTAGATCTACCGGTTCTATATCAACTAGATCTGAAAAGGTAAGGAAAAATTTTCATAGACGCATGCAATATTTTATTGCTAACGGAGGGTCATGTAATTATGATGCTGAGAGCATAGGTGACATCGAGTTTCCCTTGAGGTATAGACATCTACTGCAATGATGGGTACCTAATAAGCTACCTCAAGTGGCCACAAATTTCTTCATCAATGGGAGGATGTATTGCATTGCTCCTTCATCCTTACATGGATTGGGGCTATTTTCCATGGATGGAATAAAGGTCGGCTATGGTACTATAACTGAATTGATGGAGTATGGTGTACCATTATACAGATACAATAACTAGTTGATCTTGGTCCAATATACTCGAAGTATGAGGAGATATGGAGTTGCTGTAAATTATATACAACTAGCAGAACACAATAAAAACAACGGGGAGACTATGTATATTGATGGGAGACCAAAAGCATCCGGAAACGTTGCTAGCTTTATAAATAGTACACGGTTAGTGACAACAACTAAGCAATCGAATTACGAATTTGAGGGACACGAAGAACATCGTATATTTGTATGTGCAACAAAAACAATACTTCCAGGTGAAGAGTTGTTGATCGATAGCAACTTAAATCGAATAGATGTGGCGTCCACGGTCCAGGGTAACCGTGGAAGGTCACACGCTATGCCTCATCAGGTAAATGCTAAATATAGTAACTAAACATGACTACAATAACTAAATGTTTTGAGTTTTTTGTTAACATTCGATTTCCACCGTTGACATTCACTTTTTTCATGCATATTATGAATATTTCCATGTGATAACATGCTTATTACATTGTTATGCTTATCTCATTTTTTATGTTACAATTATTGATTGATTTATTTTGTCAGGGTTGCAGCAGTGGAAAGGCACATGCTTCTTCCACGGTCCAGGGTGACCGTGGAAGGTCACAATCCATGTCTCATGAGGTAAATGTTAAATATAGTAAATAAATATGACGTCAATAACAAAATGTTTCGATTTTTTGAGTTAACATTCAATTTTCACTGTTACCATTCGCTTTTGTCGTGCTTATTGTGAATATTTCCATATGATAACATGCTTATTACATTGTGGTAGGGGTCTTCTCATCCCCATGGAGCAGAACATGTATCTCCTCCTTCGGAGGTAAAATTAAATATTATTACAGTATCTCATTTTTGTTTATGTTACAATTATTGACTCAACTAAATATAGTAACTAAATATGACTACATATAGTAACTAAATATGACTACAATAACTAGAAACTCCAATCCCACAAGATTTCCATGTGACAACATGCTTATTACACTGTGGCAAGGGTCTTCCCATGGTCATCATGCAACAGAACGCGTGTCCTCTACTTCCATGGTCCAGGGTGACCGTGGAAGGTCACACTCTGTGCCTCATCAGGTAAGTGTTAAATATAATAACTAAATGTTGAGATTTTTTCTGTTAACATTCAATTTCCATTGTTACCATTCACTTTTTTCGTGCTTATTGTGAATATTTCCATATGATAACATGCTTATTACACTGTGGCAGGGGTCTGCTCATCGCCATGGAGCAGAACATGTATCTTCTCCATCAGAGGTAAAAGTAAATATTATTGCAATATCTCATTTTTGTTTATGTTACAATTATTGACTCAACTAAATATAGTAACTAAATATGACTACAATAACTAGAAACTCCAACCCCAAAATATTTCCATGTGACAACATGCTTATTACACTGTGGCAGGGGTCTGCCCATGTTCGTCATGGAACAGAACACGTGTCCTCTACTTCTGAGGTAAAAATAAATATTATTGCAATATCTCATTTTTTATTATGTTACAATTATTTTCATAACATTTATTTATTGATTTATTGTGTCAGGGTGGCGTCGGTGGAAAGGTGCCTACTGCTTCCATGGTCTAGGGTGACCATGGAAGGTCACCCTCTGTGCCCCATCAGGTAAGTGTTAAATATAATAACTAAATGTTTCAATTTTTTCTGTTAGCATTTGATTTCCACTATTGACATTCGCATTTTCCTGTGCTTATGGTGAATTATTGATTGATTTATCGTGTCTAGGTGGGGACTGTGGAAAGGCACCTGTTGCTTCCATGGTCCAAGGTGGTCGTGGACAATCACACACTAGAATTAGATTAGTAGGGGATGACAGTGGGAAGTCATTGGCCACAACACCGCATCATGTAAGTGTTAGTTCTTAATAGTAACTAAATTTCATTACAATAACAATGTTTGAATGATGTTAAAATTATTTTTCTTAATTTTATTATTTGATTAATTTAGTCCAATGCACTTGATTTGGGTGATGAGGAGCTTGAGGATGAAATTTACTACTACATAGACCCTATGGATACTATAAATAAGGCCCTGAAAAGGGCAAACATAGAAATGATTTCCTTGGCTTGCATAAGGTCCATGACATAGGAGATCAGGGCAAGGATTGAAGAGTTGAAAGAACAAATAAAATCTTATGGGGTAAGTGGCATCTTCACATATTTTTTTAAGCTATGACATGATTTCATATCTGATATTATGTTTTCTATTTTTCCAAGTGATCTGATAAAGTAAAGTTTTTTGTTTGTAGGATTTTTAACAACCCGTGACTAGAGAAATTGTCGAGATAGGTATAGGTAGCAGTCATGCTCCAATGCAACAACAACGCCAACAAAGCAATGTACCAATGAGGATTTTTGACACTCCTCCTGTTGGCCTCAAATCCATTGGTGAGGGCAACGATTTTGTTCAGCATGACATGCCGGAGCATGATGAGATGGAGCCTAGGACTCCACATGACTCCAGAGATGAACCTACTGTAGATGACCAGGAAATTTTTCCTAGAGTAGCACGAGTTAAAAGCACTGGATCACTAGATATCACCTTTCTGGTGGATGATGCTTATGTTCCGATCAAGATTCAAAATATTGCAGGTATTTATTAATTAATTTATTCATTTTAATCATGAAATTGAAATGGATATACGCTAAAATTATTATAAATTAATGGATTACACGTTTATGCAGGAAACAATGTTTTCTACAGGAATTTGAATGACAAAGCATTGGAGCTGTTTGGCCCCACCATTCGCACACGGTGGAATAGCCAAGATAGCACAAAGAGAGATGTATTGATAGACCACATGGTAAACTTGTTCGGCAATACATTCAACCAGAAAGTGGTTGCAAAGTTAGCCGACAAGAATTTAAAATATACCAGGGCCCAATATAGGGATAAATTGCAACTTGACCTCAAGCATGAGCGCCCTCCCATGGTTCCGGAGAAAGAGTGGAAGGCACTCATAGAGGATGCAAAGTGTAACTTTCTAAAAAGACAAGGAAAACAACCACGTCCTGGAAAAGCAAGGTACAACACATATCATCTTTTTAGTGAAATATGCTCATTTATTTTTATCTTTTTTATTTTAACCAAGAATTTTGATATCTAACTTTTTCAAAATTTTCATATGTAGGCTACCGGACACCTCCAAAGAAACCAAGGCTAGAGTGGAAAAGCATGGGCAACATAGACTGGGCTAGGGTGGCTATATAAAACTAAGAGCTCAAATCATAAGAATTAAATGATTAACTGTGGGGAATATTTATTTTAAAGTAGCGAACAAATATCTGTTTTTGATAGAGGGAATTTTATATGTGTTATGCATTGTAGGGAAATACGTTCCAAGATGCTGCCACCGAGGAATACCTAAATATTGGTTTCAAGTATGGTTTTAAAAGTGTCATTGAATATCCGAAAAGCTTGGGGCAGACTCAAATCTCCCCAACGACGCAGATGCAGGTAAATAAAATGAATAAGGACATCATTGCAGTATACTATTAAATTCTATTCAGTTTTTATTATATCACCCATAACTAAATATTTATGTTTTCTTCTAAGCAACAGTGCAACCGCAGCACTAAATCCAGTGGTACTCCGCACGTACCAGCTGATGTTGGGGTGTGCATGTTCCATGATAGTGGGGAGTAGAGTGGCCATTCTAGTATGTGTGCTTTGGAAATAAAAATATCTACTGTGATTATAGATATTTATTTCTTGACGTATACTTATAAATTTTCTTCTTTCGATCAAAGACCGTGAAGCTCAGGAGGGTGAACCGCAAGAGGAATTAGCAAGTAGAGAAACAATTAACACACCAGTTGTCAAAGCTACACAGACAGGTAAAGAGAAATATTGTAATTTTAATCAAAATGATGAACTATTAATTTCAATAATATTTCAACATATCAATATGCCCATTTTCATTGTTGCAGTACACGCCCCTTCAGAATTGCCTCCACGCCCTACTCAACGATGTACAAAAAGTATGATACATGAGGGAATGGAAACACAAACACTAGCAGGACGTGGCTTTGTAGATAATCCACCAAATGATGATGATAATATCCCAATTATCGTCAGTTATTTCAATGCAAAAAAACAGAAATCAAAGAAAAAGTAGATGTATAAATTCATGACTTGTATTTGGATGTATATCGATGTTGTTAGTCTAAAACATTGTTTATATGAATTACCTCATTATGCTTCAATGTTTTTATGTTTTTATGACTATCCTAGTTATGCATGAATGTTTAATTGTTTTCTATGTAAACAACATCATTTATTGGGTATGGGGAATTGAGAGCGATGTGGGGGGGTGGGGGGGGGCATATGAGCTTCCACCTTCACGTGGTTGGCCCTGTTCAATAGGGAATATAAAACTGTTCTCGAAACAAAGAGGAGCTCAATAAGGTATAAATACTCTTTTATTAATATGTATTAAAGATGGTTGTAAATTTTTAAATGCATGTCTATTTCTTAAAAAATTGTTAATAAATTTAACATTTCATGGTTCATTGATTTCTATAGGACTTTGTAGTAAGATTTAAATGACTGTTTATTTCCTTGTATATTATTTACTCATTTAAAAATTATGTCTTTGATGATTTATGCAGGTCTTGGTGATGGAAATGCATCTCGTGGACAACTCTTATCAAGTTGTATGGGCGAATGGATCTAGCGAAAGGACAATGATAAGGTAAGGGTTTTGACGTGTTCTTTATCCTTAATGTGTTTGTCTTTATCCTTAAATTCTATTTCATTCTATTAAGATACAAGAGATACAACCAATAGTAAATTACTACTTTTAGACTATCATCCAAACTAAGAGACAACCTTCTACATAAATCAAAAATGCTTCTTAGTAACGTAGAAAAATAGAAGAAAAATCACGTAGAAGAAATTAGGCTTTTTTCGGTCCTTCTTCCTATAATTTCAGCATGATGAAACCCTATGCTAAGAAATTTTAATTTTTCAAACCCTAATTGTTCATCTATCTTTCAAAACTAAATTTTTTAATTTGTATACTTGTAAATATTATTCTTAGGTTATTGTTGTTTCTCTTAGGTTTTAGACTTAATTTTTATGTGTTTTTGTAACTTCTATTTTATCGAAAAAGAAAAGCCCTAAAAAAAGAATTTATGTGTAAAACCCTAAAAACGCAGACCTGCTGCTCCCACAATCCGAGCCCTCTCCTTTATCAAACACAGATATGCAATATGTATTGCGGACCACGTATGCCCTAGCTTCCTTCTCTGCACACTCAAAACAGAAAACAAGTTAGTATTTCAAACTATTTAGATGGTGGTGTATTTTGTAAAATATATCTTATTGATTTGATTAGTTTTTTTCCCTATTCGCATTAGTTTTCTGGGTAAATGTAAGTCTGATTTTTTACTGAGATTTGGAACCTTACATATTTGAATGCACAGTGATATAATTCTGACATTATTTAACTGATTATTGTTTTGGATTTTCTTAGTACTAATTATTGTTATTGAGAGCTGGGTGATGGTAAGGGACTTGATGATTTTATATTTCATAGCTCACATACAGGATCGAGTGAATGATAATAACATTATGGTTAGCTTGGCACTAAATTTTCATGAAGTTATTCATTTATATCTATGCTATCACATACACAGATCTGGAAATCATATGCTAAATGGCACTTTAAATGATTAACACTGGTTATTGGTTGCACTATTTTACACGTTCTGATTACTGTGATGATAAACTTTCAGTTGTTGCATGGCATATATGTGGACCATAAATTCATATGTCTAGATCTTCAAAGGTAGCAGATAAAGTGATGTTATTACATGAGGAGTGTCTCCAAGGAAATTATGATATGGTTTCTAAACTACAAATTGCATGCTCAACTATGCAACCTACTTCTCAGTTCCAAAAGGTAATTTATGATGAATTTTTTGCTACATGAGACCATTCCTAGTAATAAAATAGAAATAAATTGTCAATTTTTTTGTTGACTAACATGTCTCTTTCCCATCATGTACTTAGGGGACTGTTTTTATCTTATGGGCATATTTGATACTAACTTGACCAATTTTGTCCATGCTTGAGGTGGTTGCATAAGAAGGATAAAATTTTCATATTCACCTCTTCCAATAATGGGCAACATCGAAACAACTTACCACCAGTTGGCACTACAAATATCCTACACAGATTTTTCGGGTGAACAACTACTGTTTTTCCCTAGGGGTTGAGTTATTTTTTTATTATTTTTTTATTTTTCAATAAAGACGAATTCAATGAACCTTATGTTTTTAGTAGTATGATGAATTATCACTAGTAGCTCTTCACACGTAGTAGAGAAAGTGATGATATTTCATGAGGAGTGTCTCCAAGGAAATTATGATATGGTTTCTAAACTACAAATTGCATCCTCAACTGTGCAAACTGCTTCTGATCAATGCCAAGAGGTGATCTATGATGAATTTTTTGTTATATGAGATCATGCATAGTAAAAGAACAGAAATAAGTTGTCAATTTTTTGTAGATTAACATGTCTCTTTCCTATCATGTGCTCAAGGGACTTTTTGTTTTCTTTCGGGCATATTTGGTACTAAATTTGACCGATTTTGGCCATGTTTGAAGTGGTTGCATAAGAAGGATCAGTTTTTCATTTTCATCTCTTCCAAAAATTGCAGGCTTGACCTTCTCTGGCTTCATTTACACCTGCGGGCTTCCTCAGTCTTCAAAGCTCGGACTCCCTTCATCTTCAGAACATGGGCTTCCTTTACTTCTGACTTGTGGGCTTCTTTAAGCTTCTACGGGTATATGCAGGCCTCTGCGGGCTTCTTCAAAGATCTGTGGGAATCCTTCCAAGCTTTTGTGGGCTCTTTAAGCCCCAGTAGGATTAAACTAATTTCATATCACATTAAGTTGATCCGATCCCAATGGTGCCTACATATTTTATCGATGGTATTTTTATAGATGTACCCCCCTACCTTATCATAGAAATTAGTTCTCAGTGGTTCCTAGAATATCATTTAATTAATGTTTATACAATCCCTGTGGTGGTTACAATGTATTTTATCAATGGTATTTTTATAGATGCACCCTCCTACATTGTCATAGAATCTGCTCTAAGAGGTGCCACTTTAGCCTCTAATTATGTATTGTAGCCAATTATTATGAATTTGTGCATCCTAATGGGAAAACAGTTTTTCAGGCAATAATTATGGTGGTTAGGGCCACTTTGGGTACTTTTGGGCACTTTCTAAATCATTATTCCTTTTTTTAGAGTCAGTTAACACTTTTTGACCTCCCCCCTGAACTTCCCGTTTATTTTTTTCTTTTTACTTCAATATATTTTTTCCCATGTCTTACTTTCCCAATATATTTCTTTTCTATGAATCACCTTTCCTGTGTTATAAATTATCCATTTCTTTGTCTTTAAAATATAGTATGTATTTTTTCACAAGCACTTATTGAAGATCCAAAACCGTGGAAAGGAAGGTGCCTTTCCACGGTTTTTTAAATTTTTTTTGAAACCTTCAGGTTTCATCTCAATATCAACTAACTTTCGTCGCAGGTACTACAAAACCGTTGAAACCTGGGGTGGATTTCCAGGAATATAGTCGCTGTAGAGACGAAGTTTCGTGGAACAATTACCGTTCAACTTGTAGATTTCATCGAAAGTGTTTGGTTTTCCATGGTTTTGCGTGGAATAAATTTTTGTTCAAATTCCAGAATTCGTCGATAGAGAGACAAACGTTCGTCGCAAGTGTGCCACAATTTTGCATGGAAACAAAATTTTGTCTAGTAGTTTTTGGCCATATTTTCTTTGTTCTAGGGACGACAAATTTTTCAATAGAGCGACTAATAGGTGGAAGAAATTTCTGTTCAAATTCCAGAATTCGTTGATAGAGAGACAAACGTTCGTCGAACGTGCTCCACGGTTTTGCGTGGAAACAAAAAATTGCCTAGCAATTTTTGGCCATATTTTCGTCGTTATAGGGACGACAACTTTTTCGATAGAGTGACGAATGCGTCGAAGAAATTTCTGTTCAAATTCCAGAATTCACCGATAGAGAGACAAACTTTTGTCGAACGTGTTCCACAGTTTGGCGTGAAAACTAGATTTTGCCTAGCAGTTTTTGGCCATATTTTCATCGTTATAGGGACAAAAACTTTGTTGATAGAGTGACGAAACGTAGAAAATGAATTCTAAAAAATTAATTTCAAGGCCACCGTATAGAAGACACGTGGCGGCCAGTTTTCATCTCTATATCGACGGCTTATAAAGTTCATTGTTATCTCCACGAAATAAGTGTCATGAAACGTCGTGATCGTTATTGTCGCAATTGAGATGACAAAACGTGGAAATAGTAATGAAAAACCATTGCAATTTTGATATTATGTATCAGTGCATGAAAAATTAGTCGCATCCTCAGACACTCAAGATCCTTCGTGGGGTTTTGGGACTGACTGAATACTACCGCAAGTTTGTCAAGGATTATGGGAAGATTGCAGCTCCATTAACAACTCTACTGAAAAATTATGCTTTTACATGGACACATCCTACTGAGTGTGCATTTGGAAAACTGAAACATGATATGTGTACCACACTTGTTCTAGATATGCCCAAAATTTCCAAGCCCTTCACTATTGAGATTGATGCTTGTGACAATGGACTTGGTGTTTCCCTCATTCAAGATGAATATCCCATTGCGTTTACCGACAAATATTTTTCTGGTAAGAATTTAGCCACCTTTACATATGAGAAGGAAATGATGGTTATTTTGCATGCAGTACAGAAGTGGCAACCATACCTCTTAGGGAATCATTTCTGCATCAAGACTGATCACTGGAGTCTAAAATATTTCCTGGAACAACGGGTCTGATCCCCAACGCAACAGAAATGGGTTAGCAAACTCATGGGTTATGACTATGAGATCACTTACAAGAAGGGTAAGGACAATCTTCTGGTGGATAATCTTTCCCACATATTTGATGACTATGTTTCTCTATCAGCTATTTCTATGCCTATTCCAAATTGGTTACAATCTGTTCAGCAAGGCTATGTCAATGACTCTTCATTATTTGAAATCATCCAACAGTTTGTCAGTAACCCTTCTCTAGTACCACATTACTCTTGGGATGGTCCTTCTCTGAGGTATAAGGGTCATCTGGTGCTTCCCCAGATCACATATCTTCAACATGTTATCTTCTATGAACTCCATGCTTCTCCATCGATGGGGCACTTTGGGTTCCTCAAAACGTATGAACAGGCATGACCTAACTTCTTTTGGAAGGGAATGAAATGGGAAATTCAACAAATGGTGGTCGAATGTGATACATGTCAGCACCACAAGGGTGAAACAACACTCCTTCTTGGATTGCTTGAACCCTTTCCCATCCCTACAATGATTTGGATAGATATTTCGATGGATTTCATTGAAGGGCTCCTTAAATCTAGAGGGAAGTCTATAATATTGGTTGTGGTTTATCACCTCTCCAAATATAGTCATTTCTGTGCTCTCATCCATCCATATACCTCCTCCTCAGTCACACAAATTTTCATGGACCAAATATTCCATCTTTATGGAATCCCTTCTTCCATTGTCTCAGACCGGGACGCAACTTTCACAAGTAATTTTTGGATAGAACTATTTCGCCTCACTGGCACCAAGCTGAATATGAGTTCAGGATATCACCCATAAACAGATGGTCATACTGAATTCATCAACAAATGTTTGGAAACTTATCTTCATTTTTTCACCTTTGAACAACAACATCAGTGGGAAAAGTGACTCCCTCTCATTGAATGGTGTTACAATACTTCCTACTATACTGCATCTAAAATGACTCCTTATGAAGTAGTTTATTGTCAAGCATCGCCAGTGCTCCTTCCATACACCCCCAATAGTTCACTAGTTCAAGCAGTCGACACGGTTCTTCAAAACAGATATCATATTCTTCACATTCTGCAGGACAATCTTCACATGGAAAGAAACCGCATGAAACAACAGGTTGATCATCACCATTCTGAGCACAATTTTCAAGTCAATGATATGTTTTTTCTTCGTTTGCAGCCTTACAACCAATCCTCCTTGAAACTCAAAGGGTGTCAGAAGTTGGCTCCAAAGTTCTATGGACCATATAAGGTTCTTCAGAAGATTGGGTCCATTGCTTATAAATTGGAACTTCCTCCTTCTTGCATTCACTCAGTAGTTCATGTCTCTTGTCTTAAGAAAGTGATTGGCACCAACATCAGAGCACAAACTATTTTACCAGAAATGGATAATGAAGGATCCATCATTTTGGAGTCAGAGGCCATCCTCAATAAGCGCACTCATTAGCTTTGTTGTCGGTCCATCACAAAGGTCTTATTTCAGTGGCACGACATGCAACCAGAGGATGTTACAAGGGAACCACTCCTTCAGATTCAACAATAGTTTCCACGTCTTAAGCTTTGAGGACAAAGCTTTTCTAAGAGGGAGGGGATGTTAAGAACCCGTGTCAACCATCATCTTTATTTCGTTAGTATATTTTGTTGGACGCATATGCTTTGTAATTCGTCCCATTAGTATGTTGTATTATCCCACGTTCATGGGGAGTAATAGTTGTTTAGATTAGACTTAGTATATAAGTACGTGTTGATTCCAATGAAGGAATCCACGAGTTATTTTGTATTGAGAATTCTAAAAGGGTTGCCCCTCGAAGTGGTCTGCGATCAATAAAATCTTTTGTGTGCTCTGTTATTTCAGTTATATCATGCATTTTCATTGTTTATTGTAGGAGGTTCCTCACAAGAGGAGATTGTGAGAGAGTGAAGAGGAGGTTCTAGAGGATGAGCTATAGGTTTATCCCTTCATTATTGGAAAAAATAAATAAAGGATTGGTTGTTTCTCAATGGATGCATCCCATATTATTTAACTGCATTGACAATGTCTCTCTTTTATTTTTTTATTTTTTTTATTTATGCATTCATTTTTTTTAAATGCTTTGATATCGTAATCCTAACAAATTCCATGCCCCACTATAGGGGTATTTGTGTAGCACGTAATGCCCAAATATTTGAAGGTAAACAAATTCCTACTTCCCAAGTTTATAGTTAAATCCATGGGTTTTTTCATGTTTGCAAATAGACTCTTAAGATAAAGCAACCAAAGAAGGTGGGTAACCATATCTTTGGGTTTCTTTGATGGTGCTAGGCAAGGGAAAGAAAAAATTAATAGTGTAAAAAGTGTTTGGTTCCTATTAAAGAAGCACTTCATTAGACTCAAGGTTCTCCCAGCTACTGGGACAAACAATTATGTTGAAATGATGGTCCTATATATTATTTTGAAGATAGTCATGGATAAAAGGGTTAGGAGCTTTTAAGTGTATGGGAAATCCTCCTTGGTTATTAAATGGATGAAGAGAGATTCAACTTCATTGTGTTTAGGTGGAATACATCATACTTTTTTGAGTCAATATCTTTCACCTATGTTTATCGTGAAAACAATATGTTGAGTAATGTCCTTTTAAAAAATACCAATGAATTGAAATTGGATTATCTATTTAGAATAAGGGAGGCTGCCTTGGATTATCTATTTAGAACAAGGGAGGATGCTAAAGGCAGCAGCTAGTCCCTGCCTGATGTATATGTTTATATAGCAGCTAGTCCCTGCCTGATGTATATGTTTAAAGCTAGATTTATGTACTAAGTTATAAAAGTGTTTCTAAATTTTTAGAATGTCCAGTTTTGGTTGGTTTCTATCCCTATTCCATAGAGGCAAAGGCAGGTAGGTTGTTTTCTGCTATTGCCAAAAGGCATCTGGAATGTCCAGTTTTCGTTGGTTTCTATCCAGATTCCAGAGAGGCAAAGGCAGGTAGGTTTTTTTCTGCTATTTCCAAAAGGCATCTGGGCCATCATCTGTGGATGACACATACTGCACAACGCAGCTATCACATCCGCCACTTGCCCTCGGACGCCAATCACAATTAATGTCTGCTATAAAAACAAAAAACAAAATAAATCTTGTAGTAACTTACCACCAGTAAAGGGTTGCCTAGAACTACAACAATGGTTATCAGGGCAGGACTGATGGTGGTGGTGGCACAGTTGTGCTTGGTGGGTCCTTTACTTATGGCTGCATCTGGTGAGACTCCCCATGCTGAAATTTCTCTTGGACGGGATTGCAAACTCATGGCGAATATTTTTAAGATATTTATACTTCAAACCTATAAATTTGTTGAAAATAGATAGATGTAATTAGTTACTATGTTTGTGGAGAATTAAGGATAATAAAACCACTACAAAATCATAAATAACGCCACTACAAGTTCATGGTGTTCATCGTGTGCTATGAGAAAAATGCGAGCTGCGGATCGCCAAAGAAAGCGTGTTCATGGTGTGCTAAGCTCTGCAAAATGATGGAATAACCTACCCATTAGGAAAATAGACTCCATGGTTATAATTTTCATGATTCTTTGAACTGGTTAACTTAAAACCCAACACATTCTAAACTTTGAAATCGAATTGATATTGAATCATAGACGCCTAGCGCCAGGATTGCCAAATGTTATGGATTTCTTCTTTTAGTTTTTTTATTATAAAATCCTTAGATTAGAAAGCAACTGGAGCCTAACCCAATAATTTACAAATTATAGCGACGCCCGATATTTTCCAGAAGTTATTTTGTGCTTGTTTGAATACTTTGGCTGTCAAAATATAAGAAAAGCAACAGGAAGATTAAAGGTCGAAAAGGAGGAAACTAGCATTGAATTTTTCTTTGTGCATGCTACCACCTTTATTAATTGAATATCATCCATCTCAGCGTCTCAGCGTTAAATAACTCTTATGTCATGTCTTTCTTGGACTTAAGATATTTGTATGTTATTATAATATGAATGAATGTCGGGCAGTGGGCCGCTGTATACTCTTTTTAATAGACCATTTAAAACACAAATTACATGCAAGTTTGATTTACTCAAACTTCCATACCTAAACATTGATAAGATTTTTAAAATGAAATAATGAAATTTTATGAATACATATATGGAAAATAAATAAACATAGTTTTTATTTCAAAGCCAAGATCGTCACAAGATTTTGGGCGACAAAAAGCTCTCGGGATTTGTAAATATCGTTCCTTCTTGCACAAGTTTTTCAACATCACTACAGAGGCTGAGCAAAGACAGAAAGGCCATGTTCCCTCTTCTCAATCCCGCACTTTAATTATATGTATCCCTGCCCCCACACCCGGCTGCTGGCTGTTACTTGGCCACCAAAACATAAATTTTCCTCTCATCAAAAAATTATATAAATGAATGTCCCACTGTAATTGAAACCCATTGTATTTGATATAAAGAGATAAGTTTTAGCATCCAAGCTTGACATGAATGTAGTAATCTCATACAAGAAGATTGAAATAACCAGACTTCACCTTCTTTTTCTGGATTGCAGTCAATCCAGACATCTCTATCTTTGATAAGCTTGTCTCTCGCATTTTGAAAACTGAGGAAAGCACCTTTTTCCCATCTTTCCAAAATATCTAATTTCAAGGAAGAAGATTGAATTCTCTGAATAGTGCAGAGTTCGAGAAACCTTTCGGCTTCATCTCTGGGAGTTTATCCAAGTAGCTTAACCCTTACTTTTTCTGGTAAGACATCTTCCCATGGATAAAGGTATAGTCCTCCTTGTGGTGTAGGGACTATGGAAGTTGCTGGCTGGTGGGCTGGGGCTTTGTTGTTGCCAGTTTTGGAGCTAGAACTGGATTCTCCAAATGAAAACATGTTTAAATCAGGAGGCCGTTCTTGAGCTGATTCTCTGGTTAACATATCAGCCAAATAGTTAAGATATCCAGGCTTATATACGATCTCATAATCAAGATTACTAAGCCATAAAAACCATTTTAATATCCTACTGTTATTTTTTGCCATTAAACTTTCATTCTTCAGAATACGAGGTATGATCTTAAGGCCTGTCCTAACAATAAATTTTACAGGCTTTAAGAACAGACAAAAATGTTGAACTGTCTTTTTGACAGCCAAAATCTCCTTGTGGCTTGACGGATAATTCAGTTCTGCTGCTTTAAAAGATCCGGATCCGTAACCACAGATGTGTTCTCTGCCGTCTATAGCTTCGAGTAAAACTCCTCCCCATGTTTGAGAGGAAGCATCTGTTTCAATTATTAAGCTACCAGTTCCAGTTGGCAGGGACAGAGGAGGCAAATCCAGAACTTTTCCTTTGATCTTCTGGACTGCTTCAGACATAGCGGCTAACCATTTGGGTGGATTCTTCTTTAGCCTTTGCTGTAAAATAAAAATGTCAGCTGCTTGACCTTTGTAAAAAGGTCTGATATAATTTAGAGACCCGAGGAATCTCTGCAACTGGGTCTTGTCTAATATTTCATTGGGAAAACGATTGAAACATTGCAAAACATGTTCTTGAAGAATAACTTGACCTTTTTGGATCTTGAATCCAAGAAACTCAATTTCTGTTTTCCCTATTTCCATCTTTGGCTCGGAAAAAACCAACCCATGTTTGAAGACTAACTCATAAAACTTCTGCAAGTGCTTCAGGTGTTCTTGCAAAGTCTTAGAGCAGATGAGTATGTCGTCAATGAAAACTAATGCCCAACTGAAATCACGGAAAATGTCCTCCATTCTTTTCTGAAATTCAGAAGGTGCATTGTTAACCACAAAAGGCAGCACTTTCCACTGGTATTAGCCATGGGGTACTACAAATGCTGTCTTAAAACGATCTTCATGTATTATGCCAATCTGATAAAAGCCTGATTTAAGATCAAATTTACTAAAGATCGTGCAACCTGTGATTCTCTGCAACAGGCTGGCTTTATCTGGCAGAGGATACCTTACCTTTTGTAAAGCTGCATTAAGCAGCTTATAATTTACAACCAATCTGGGTTTTCATCTTTTCTACTCAGAGTGTTTGTTAACCACAAATGCCCTGCATGCCCAAGGGCTCTTTGAAGGTTCTATTTAGCCTTTTGCTAATAGCTCTTTTATCTCTGAGTCGCAGAACTGTCTTTCTGTGGGCGACATTAGTGCCGCAAAGGCTTTCATAGGCTTTATGCATTGAAGGGGGTCATATGGGAGAGAAACAAAATACTTCTCCCTAGTCCAGAAGGCATTAGGACTATCTGAGCAGCAATCTTTTCTTAACTTCTCAGAAATATCTTTCAGTGTTTTTTCTCCATGAACATCTGAGAAGGCTTTACTTCGCTCCATTTTCATAAGCTGAGCTCTGTTAGGAATATGGACAAGCTTTGTCTCAACTATTTTGGATTTAGGGATAGACCTGAAAGATATAGGTAAGGAAATAGACTGTTCGTTCAAAACACAAGTAAAAATCATCTTTTTTTGGTCGACAGAGTAAGGACTTACTTGGTGGAGAAACTCTGCTCCTAGGACACAGTCTTCACTTAGGTCATCCATTCTATAAATTGTGAGCTTATCTAGTATGCCATTAAAATTTACAGGGAATAGTTCAGCTTTGTCTTGGAGGGGAACTGGGGTTCCATTTATTGCTGTTCCACCATCAGTAGTGTTTTCCCAATAAAAGGATGGCAAAGTAGGACCTCTAGCTAAGTTAACTTGGCAGCCTGAATCTATCATACAACTGAGAAGATAAGGTTTATATTCACAAGGATGGAACTGTACAGGAATATACACTTTAGGGCCTGAAAGCATAGAGAGGCTAGGGTTAGGCGGAGGTTCAGGAGATTCTTCTCTGGTGCTTTCAAGACTCATAGCACTTTCATAGTGCTTGCTTAAATCTTCATCTGAAGATTGATCACGCTTTGTCTGTATTACTTTTACTGCATTTTTTAGATCTTCAATTTCAGCACAGAGTTGTTTCAACTGCTGCTGCTTTTCTCTTATTTGTAACCTGAGCTTAGTTTCTCTATCTAGATGAAACTTTTGCCTTTCTACATGCCCTTCAGGATAGTTATGATATAATTCAACAGGACTGTAAGATAATGAGGTTACATATTCAACTTTCTCCTTTCCTTTTGAGTGCTCAAGTTGTCTGAGTAATTGTTTCTTACTTTCCCGAAGATTTGCTCTTTTCTGGTACTAATAGGGCTCAATATCAAAAAGCTGTAAATCTATAGCAGCAATTTCTTTTTCAATCTCTTGATGCTGTGACAGAGAGAACATGTTGAGAGAAAATTGAAAATCGGGGACTTCATACCCCCCCAAATTTGGTTCTGACTCAAAGGCAGAGCAGGAGGAAGGAGCAAATTTGTTCAAGGCAGGCTGAGGATCAAGATCTGATTCGTTGGAAGAGTCAGAGTCTTCAGAAGGAAGAAAAATAACTTCTCCGAATGGGGATTCATCACGATCTGGTTGATCCCACCATCTAGGATCCAGATTGTCACAAAAAGCGGCTAGCTTAGGCTTAGACTTCTTCTTGGGACACTTATTTTCCCAATGGCCAGACTTACCACAAAGAAAACAGGTTTTACTATCCGCTTGATAGGGGCGACGTTTGATGAACTTGCGTGTAGCCTTTGTAGGAAAAGTCTTGTGGTGTTTAGGTTTATGCTTTCTGTTATACTGTAAGGGTTTGTCTGGGTAGTGATATCGAGGAGCACTAGAATAAAACCTTTTTGACTTTTTCTTACTATGGAATTTACATGAAGATTGTAAATGACCGCGGTTGTGTGCACCACAACCCCAATCAGGCATTTGTGCAACATTCTTGCAGAAAGATGGAGTAAACATGTCCTGATGCCGTTTAAAATCTTTAGAGACCCGTTTTGCCAAGCAATGTTCCTACCACGTTTCAAGAATATCGTGGTGAAGTTGTGCTATAGAAATATCTTTGTAATTAATATTTTTCTCTTTCAGGTATTGTTCCACAGCGTCAGGAACATGACCGGGAAAGCTACGCAAGTAATGCTTCAAATAAGCTGGATCTGTAGCTTTACCTGACTGAATAAGTAATTTCTGCATATAGCAGAAATAAGCTTCGGCTTGAGAGAGATTATAGAGCCGAGTTGACATAAATAGTGAAGCTAAATGTTCTGTATCATCTATTTGATCTTCACCATGAATCTGTTTTCCAAGAGCCTTTAAAATCTGTTGATCAGCATCATTTGCTAACAACATCTCATTCCTTGCCTCAGCAGGGAGAAAACGCCACCAATCAGATGCAAGACCAGAGAGTCCGGCAACGATGAGGCTCCCTAAATATTGTCCAGTCAAAGAAGAATTCTTTGTTCTTTGTGCAATTGTCCACTGAAATAATAAAGTAATTGCAGTCTTTATTTCTTCTCTTGTTTGGCATTGGATGTTCAGGACTGGATGTTCTGGCATCTGAGATATAATATTACTAACCGAATTAATACCAAAACTTGTGTTGAACTGCTGAGCAGTTGATGCAGAAGGCATAGAGGTATCATTCAGAACTGCAGGCTGGGGAAAGTCAGATGCTTCAGTTTTAATTTCATGTGCTGACATCATTTGAATATATTTGGGCTCGAGTGCAGATTTGCAATATTTAAAGAATCCTATCCAGTCTTGGACTTCTTCTAAGTCCGCTTCATTCTGACCAAAATCAAATTCTGGCCTATCATCTTTTGTTTCTGCGCTAAACATTCCGAAAGAAAAACTTATTTCCAGTTTAGGTTCGGCAGACTTCTTCTCGTAGCCTTTAGTGGCTAATGCAAAAGCCATAGGACTTACCTTGGGAACTCAGCTTTTAAGCTTATCCATCTGAACTATGAGTTCTTCAATTCTCTCCAATCTTTTTTCTATTTTTAATGCGGCTTGAGAGACAGCAGTCTTAATTTCCTCCGAATCAGATAAAAGATGGTTAAGAAGATCCATCTTTGTTTCTAGGAGGGAGACCTTATCTTTTTCATCAAGGATAGTGCCTTTGATTTGTAGTAAATCTAGAGCCATGTCATCTAGATTTTGAGCTGTGAGTTTATGCTGTAGATTTCCCCAATTTGCAAGTTTAATTTCATCTGAGGTAGACTCATCTACTCCAGCGGATTTGTGAGGGAGAAATTATTTTTCTGTATTTCCATCAGAAGAGTATTGTCTGAAAGGGATATCAGGCAAATTTATTCCTAGATGGAAGGACTTCCTTCCTTGAATGGTTGCTTCTATAGCATTGTTTTGTCTAGGGAGAGAAAACATGCCTAGACTTGGTCTCTGTTTTTGGTGCTGTATTTTTTGGAGAGTCTTCCTACAGGATAGACAGTTTTGGTGCTGTCCTCTGTGCTCATTATCATTGAAACCTGTGAAAGAGGTATTCTCAGGCAGAGAAATAGAAGGAGTTCTTTGAATGGTTCTTCTGTCTTCAGTCTGAACAGAATAAACAGTGATGCGATCTTTTAGCTCAGGGCCAAGTCGCAGAGCATATGCTTTCTTACAGACTTAAACTTAAGACACTTCAAAACTTTCTGATGCAGTGTTCTAGCTGAATGCCAACCTGCAGAGCATACTTGTCTGATTACAGACTATTAAACTAGAGTTTCTGGTGCGTTCTTATAGTGCAAGGCCAAAACACAGGGCATAATCCTCATACAGACGCTAGACTTAAGTGCAGAGCGGACTACTTGCTCAATACACAGACCCAACTTGCAGACTCTAGACTTGCAGAGCGAACTACTTGCTCAATGCAACCTGCTCACAATGGGGCTTAGAGCCTTTATTTATACAATTTTAAACCGGTGACCCGGTGAGCTACAACTGACAGTCATAGGTCAGTTGGTAGATCCGGTAATAAAACTGACACCAATGGGTCAAAACTGAATCATCCGGGGTGACAAGTGGGGACTACCATTTGTCGTTATCTCGTCCCTTAACTAGCCAGTGGCATTACCGGGACCCAGAATCTTCCTGTTTGACAGACTGACTCCGACAGAACTTTACAAGGTGGAGCAAAACTGCCCCCTGACAGCAAGAATCCTAACTATTACACTGTGGAGCTTTAATCCGGCCCATGATGGAAACAGTGTAGGACAGAGCTGGCCTACTCAACCTTCATATATGGCCCACCGCTGCTTCCACTTAATCATAGCCATCTCTTCCTTGGAAACAGGCGCATTCTCTGTAGCCATCAATATCAATGCCGCCACATGTGCATCCGAGTATATCATCCCCATTGGAGTCATAGTAAAATTGGGAGTCCTCCATATAAGGCGGCTGCTCGACAAATTTTGGTGGATTATAGAGCTGTTCTCCGAAACAACGCTCTATGTCAGAGCCATGAAACAAGGGATTTGGATCACACAAATATTCACTTTTAAAATGAGATTCAACTCGGTAATTTAGTGGTGTCTGCCGAGTTATAATTTTAGAGTGTTTATCCTTACCCTTCTCATATTTCATGACAAACTTTTGAGTTACATATATTTCATGGTCGAGGGGTTTATAGGATCCACCTTCATGAATTAGCTGGAATTTGAACCATTGATGGTTCTGATCTGCTATTTGCATATCTTCTTCCATATGTGCTATGAAGTTAGCACGTCTGTTCTCCCAGTCTATTCTTGGACAGAAGCGATCCAGGAATATCTCAGTCCAACCGATCCAGGCCTTGTTTCTTAATTTTGAAGGATCAGCACAAATGACTATCTTTCCTTGTTCTCTGCAGAATTGTAGGATGAGGTTGTAGGTGTACCAGCATAGTCTACCTTCTCCAATATCAACATACTAGACTTCATGTTCTTTTTCTGGATTGCAGTCGATCCAAACATCTCTATCTTTGATAAGCTTGTCCCTCGCATTCTGAAAACTGAGGAAAGCACCTTTTTCCCATCTTTCCAAAATATCTAATTTCAAGGGTGAAGATTGAATTCTCTGAATAGTGCAGAGTTCGAGAAACATTTCGGCTTCATCTCTGGGAGTTTCTTCAAGTAGCTTAACCCTTACTTTTTTTGGTAAGACATCTTCCCATGGATAAAGGTATAGTCCTCCTTGTGGTGTAGGGACTATGGAAGTTGCTGGCTGGTGGGTCGGGGCTTTGCTGTTGCCTATTCTGGAGCTAGAACTGGATGCTCCAGATGAAAACATGTTTAAAGCAGGAGGTTGTTCTTGAGCTGATTCTCTGGTTAACATATCAGCCAAACAGTTAAGATATCCAGGCTTATATACAATCTCATAATCAAAATTACTAAGCCATAAAAACCATTTTAATATCCTACTGTTATTTTCTGCCATTAAACTTTCATTCTTCAGAATACCAGGCATGATCTTAAGGTCTGTCCTAATAATAAATTTTACAGGCTTTAAGAACACACGAAAATGTTGAATTGTCTTTTTGACAACCAAAATCTCCTTGTGGCTTGACGGATAATTCAGTTCTGCTGCTTTAAAAGATCCGGATCCGTAACCACAGATGTGTTCTCTGCCGTCTATAGCTTCAAGTAAAACTCCTCCCCATGTTTGAGAGGAAGCATCGGTTTCAATTATTAAGCTACCCGTTCCAGTTGGCAGGGACAGAGGAGGCAGATCCAGAACTTTTCCTTTGATCTTCTGGACTACTTCAGACATAGCGGCTGACCATTTGGGTGGATTCTTCTTTAGCCTTTGCTGTAAAATAAAAATGTCAATTGCTTGACCTTTGTAAAAAGGTCTGATATAATTTAGAGACCCGAGGAATCTCTGCAACTGGGTCTTGTCTAATATTTCATTGGGAAAACGATTGAAACATTGCAAAACATGTTCTTGAAGAATAACTTGACCTTTTTGGATCTTGAATCCAAGAAACTCAATTTCTCTTTTCCCTATTTCCATCTTTGGCTCGGACAGAACCAACCCATGTTTGAAGACTAACTCATAAAACTTCTGCAAGTGCTTCAGGTGTTCTTGCAAAGTCTTAGAGCAGATGAGTATGTCGTTAATGAAAACTAATGCCCAACTGAAATCACGGAAAATGTCCTCCATTCTTTTCTGAAATTCAGAAGGTGCATTGTTAATCCCAAAAGGCAACACTTTCCATTGGTATTGGCCATGGGTTACTACAAATGTTGTCTTAAAACGATCTTCAGGTATTATGCCAATCTGATAAAAGCCTGATTTAAGATCAAATTTACTAAAGATCGTGCAACCTATGATTCTCTGCAACAGGCTGGCTTTATCTGGCAGAGGATACCTTAACTTTTGTAAAGCTGCATTAAGCGGCTTATAATTTACAACCAATCTGGGTTTTCATCTTTTCTACTCAGAGTGTTTGTTAACCACAAATGCCCTGCATGCCCAAGGGCTCTTTGAAGGTTCTATTAAGCCTTTTGCTAATAGCTCTTTTATCTCTGAGTCGCAGAATTGTCTTTTTGTGGGAGACATTAGTGCCATAGAGGCTTTCATAGGATTTATGCATTGAAGGGGGTCATACGGGAGAGAAACAAAATACTTCTCCCTACTCCAGAAGCCATTAGGACTATCTGAGCAGCAATCTTTTCTTAACTTCTCAGAAATATCTTTCAGTGTTTTTTCTCCATGAACATCTGAGAAGGCTTTACTTCACTCCATTTTCATAAGCTGAGCTCTGTTAGGAATATGGACAGGCTTTGGATCAACTATTTTGCATTTAGGGATAGACCTGAAAGATATAGGTAAGGAAATAGACTGTCCGTTCAAAACACAAGTAAAAATCATCTTTTTGTGGTCGACAGAGTAAGGACTTACTCGGTGGAGAAACTCTGCTCCTAGGACACAGTCTTCACTTAGGTCATCCATTCTATAAACTGTGAGCTTATCTGGTATGCCATTAAAATTTACAGGGAATAGTTCAGCTTTGGCTTGGAGGCGAACTAGGGTTCCATTTATTGTTGATCCACCATCAGTAGTGTTTTCCCAATAAAAGGATGGAAAAGTAGGACCTTTAGCTAAGTTAACTTGGCAGCCTGAATCTGTCATACAACTGAGAAGATAAGGTTTATATTCAAAAGGATGGAACTGTACAGGAATATACACTTTAGGGCCTGAAAGCATAGAGAGGCTAGGGTTAGGCGGAGGTTCAGGAGATTCTTCTCTGGTGCTTTCAAGACTCATAGCACTTTCATAGAGCTTACTTAAATCTTCATCTGAAGATTGATCATGCTCTGTAAGTATTACTTTTACTGCATTTTTTAGATCTTCAATTTCAGCACAGAGTTGTTTCAGCTGCTGTTGCTTTTCTCTTATTTGTAACCTGAGCTTAGTTTCTCTATCTAGATGAAAATTTTGTCTTTCTACATGCCCTTCAGGATAGTTATGATATAATTCAGCAGGATTGTAAGATAATGAGGTTACATATTCAACTTTTCCTTTCCTTTTGAGTGCTCAAGTTGTCTGAGTAATTGTTTCTTACTTTCCCGAAGATTTGCTCTTTTCTGGTACTAATAGGGCTCAATATCAAAAAGCTGTAAATCTACAGCAGCAATTTGTTTTTCAATCTCTTGATGCTGTGACAGAGAGATCATGTTGAGAGAAAATTGAAAATCAGGGACTTCATACCCCCCCAAATTTGGTTCTGACTCAGAGGCAAAGGAGGAGGAAGGAGCAAATTTGTTCAAGGCAAGCTGAGGATCAGGATCTGATTCGCTGGAAGAGTCAGAGTATTCAGAAGGAAGAAAGAGAACTTCTCCAGATGGGGATTCATGATGATCTGGTTGATCCCACCATCTAGGATCCAGATTGTCACAGAAAGCGGCTAGCTTAGGCTTAGACTTCCTCTTGGGACACTTATTTTCCCAATGGCCAGACTTACCACAAAGAAAACAGGTTTTACTATCCGCTTGATAGGGGCGACGTTTGATGAACTTGCGTGTAGCCTTTGTAGGAAAAGTCTTGCGGTGTTTAGGTTTATGCTTTTTGTTATACTGTAAGGGTTTGTGTGGGTAGTGATATCGAGGAGCACTAGAATAAAACCCTTTTGACTTTTTCTTACTATGGCATTTACATGAAGATTGTAAATGACCGCGGTTGTGTGCACCACAACCCCAATCAGGCATTTGTGCAACATTCTTGCAGAAAGATGGAGTAAACATGTCTTGATGCCATTTAAAATATTTGGAGACCCGTTTTGCCAAGCAATGTTCTTGCCACATTTCAAGAATATGGTGGTGAAGCTATGCTATAGAAAGATCTCTGTAATTAATATTTTTCTCTTTCAGGTATTGTTCCATAGCGTCAGGAACATGACCGGGAAAGCTACGCAAGTAATGCTTCAAATAAGCTGGATTTGTAGCTTTACCTGACTGAATAAGTAATTTCTGCATATAGCAGAAATAAGCTTCGGCTTGAGAGAGATTACAGAGCCAAGCTGACATAAAGAGTGAAGCTAAATGTTCTGTATCATCTATTTGATCTTCACCATGAAACTGTTTTCCAAGAGCCTTTAAAATATGTTGATCAGCATCATTTGCTAACAACATCTCATTCCTTGCCTCAGCAGGGAGAAAACGCCACCAATCAGATGCAAGACCAGAGAGTCCGGCAACGATGAGGCTCCCTAAATATTGTCCAGTCAAAGAAGAATTCTTTGTTCTTTGTGCAATTGTCCAATGAAATAATAAAGTAATTGCAGTCTTTATTTCTTCTCTTGTTTGGCATTGGATGTTCAGGACTGGATGTTCTGGCATCTGAGATATAATATTACTAACCGAATTAATACCAAAACTTGTGTTGAACTGCGGAGCAGTTGATGTAGAAGGCATAGAGGTATCTTTCAGAGCTGCAAGCTGGGGAAAGTCAGATGCTTCAGTTTTAATTTGATGTGCTGACATCATTTGAAGATATTTGGGCTTGAGTACAGATTTGCAGGATTTAAAGAATCCTATCCAGTCTTGGACTTCTTCTAAGTCCGCTTCATTCTAACCAAAATCAAATTCTAGCCTATCATCTTCTGTTTCTGCACTAAACATTTCGAAAGGAAAACTTCTTTCTAGTTTAGGTTCAACAGACTTCTTCTCGTAGCCTTTAGTGGCTAATGCAAAAGCCATAGGACTTACCTTGGGAACTCGGATTTTAAGCTTATCCATCTGAACTATGAGTTCTTCAATTCTCTCCAATCTTTTTTCTATTTTTACTGCGGCTTGAGAGACAGCAGTCTTAATTTCCTCCGAATCAGATAAAAGATGGTTAAGAAGATCCATCTTTGTTTCTAGGAGGGAGACCTTATCTTTTTCATCAAGGATAGTGCCTTTGATTTGTAGTAAATCTAGAGCCATGTCATCTAGATTTTGAGCTGTGAGTTTATGCTGTAGATTTCCCCAATTTGCAATTTTAATTTCATCTGAGGTAGACTCATCTACTCCAGCGGATTTGTGAGGGGGAAATTCTTTTTTCGTATTTCCATCAGAAGAGTATTGTCTGAAAGGGATATCAGGCAAATTTATTCCTAGATGGAAGGACTTCCTTCCTTGAATGGTTGCTTCTATAGCATTGTTTTGTCTAGGGAGAGAAAACATGCCTAGACTTGGTCTCTGTTTTTGGTGCTGTATTTTTTGGAGAGTCTTCCTACAGGCTGGACAGTTTTGGTGCTGTCCTCTGTGCTCATTATCATTCAAACCTGTGAAAGAGGTATTCTCAGGCAGAGAAACAGAAGGAGTTCTTTGAATGGTTCTTCTGTGTTCAGTCTGAACAGAAGAAACAGAGGAGGTACATGGAAGGAGAGAGAATGCAGGGGCAGATGTAGAATCTGGTTCAATGTATCTGAAAGAACTAGTTTGTCTGTTGAATTTGAGAGGCCGAGTAGTTAAGGCACTTCGTGCGACATCTATTTTTCGGAGTTCATTGTATCTTATCTACCAATTCTAGGGGTACTTAATTCCAGTCCAGTCAAAGGTAACTGGCTGTGCTTGTTTAGATTTTTCTTGTTCCACCACGCTCAGCAGGTGTGAACTCTGATGAACATGAGAACGGAGAGGAGGAATGGTATCATTACCAAACCCAACACAGACTAAACTTTTAGCTGAATGATTTTAGAACCAGTCATCATGGAAAATCCCTGTGGTAAAATATAAGCCTTCAGTAAATCATAGATGTGCAGATCATCAAGGCTCACACTATATTTAGGAAAGATGGTGCCAAAGGTGGGACCATCATGAAGAGGGGCTATAAAGCCACCAATAATAGCATCTGAAAACTGGGTATGACACGTATCGATGGCGACACACAGTGAGCTTACTGGAAGGAATGGGCGAACAAAGGGTCCAAGGCCGAGTTTAATAGCCCCAAGATGAGCATATTTATATCCTTGTTTCTTTGCCCAATGAATTTGTCCTTTTTCTAATAGATTTATATGTACTGGCTCTTCTGATTCAGTGAACGAAACATCAATAGAAGAGACTTTAATATTTGTGCAGGCGATATATTCCCAGAAGGATAATTTATAAACGTCTTTGGGTAATATTGCAGGAATCTGCCATTCGGATGAAGGATTTGTATTATCTATATGAATAATGGATGAAGAAAGATCAGAGGAAGAACATTCTGCAAATGAAGAGCGTCTCTCGGCAAGAGATACCTCACCATTATCATTTTGCTGACAATCTAGTAAGGTGTGAGAAGCAATATCCATCGAAGGATCCATTAAAAGAAGGTTCAGACTCACTTTTGGCCAAACTAAGACGGGATTTACGGTGCCTAACTCCAACGGCTATTACCCTAACAATGACCACTTAGAAACCTTCAGGATTATCTTCGATTACTCAGCAAACCATTTCCGCTTGCCTACGGGGACATTACTTTACTAGAACAAAATCAACAAAGAGGGATAATAGTAAAGATTGATACAAGAAACTTACAAGTTAAAATTAAGAAGAATAGTTTGATGATGGCTCTGATACCAAACTTCTACTAGCGATCGTCCATTAGTGCATCATTCATTTGTGTATATCCAAATCCTTCATTTGGGATCAGAAGGAAGAAAGAGAACTTCTCCGGATGGGGATTCATCATGATCTAGTTGATCCCACCATCTGGGATCCAGATTGTTACAGAAAGCGGCTAGCTTAGGCTTAGACTTCTTCTTGGGACACCTATTTTCCCAATGGCCAGACTTACCACAAAGAAAACAAGTTTTACTATCCGCTTGATAGGGGCGACGTTTGATGAACTTGCGTGTAGCCTTTGTAGGAAAAGTCTTGTGGTGTTTAGGTTTATGCTTTCTATTATAATGTAAGGGTTTGTCTGGGTAGTGATATCAAGGAGCACTAGAATAAAACCCTTTTGACTCTTTCTTACTATGGCATTTACATGAAGATTGTAAATGACCGCGTTTGTGTGCACCACAACCCCAATCAGGAATTTGTGCAACATTCTTGCAGAAAGATGGAGTAAACATGTCTTGATGCCGTTTAAAATCTTTGGAGACCCGTTTTTCCAAGCAATGTTCCTGCCACATTTCAAGAATATGGTGGTGAAGCTGTGCTATAGAAAGATCTCTGTAATTAATATTTTTCTCTTTCAGGTATTGTTCCACAGCATCAGGAACATGATCGGGAAAGCTACGCAAGTAATGCTTCAAATAAGCTAGATCTGTAGCTTTACCTGACTGAATAAGTAATTTCTGCATATAGCAGAAATAAGCTTTGGCTTGAGAGAGATTACAGAGCCGAGCTGACATAAAGAGTGAAGCTAAATGTTCTGTATCATCTATTTGATCTTCACCATGAAACTGTTTTCCAAGAGCCTTTAAAATCTGTTGATCAGCATCATTTGCTAACAACATCTCATTCCTTGCCTCAGCAAGGAGAAAATGCCACCAATCAGATGCAAGATCAGAGAGTCCGGCAACGATGAGGCTCCCTAAATATTGTCCAGTCAAAGAAGAATTCTTTGTTCTTTGTGCAATTGTCCAATGAAATAATAAAGTATTTGCAGTATTTATTTCTTCTCTTGTTTGGCATTGGATGTTCAGGACTGGATGTTCTGGCATCTGAGATATAATATTACTAACCGAATTAATACCAAAACTTGTGTTGAACTGCGGAGCAGTTGATGCAGAAGGCATAGAGGTATCATTCAGAGCTGCAGGCTGGGGAAAGTCAGATGCTTCAGTTTTAATTTGATGTGCTGACATCATTTGAAGATATTTGGGCTCGATTGCAAATTTGCAGGATTTAAAGAATCCTATCCAGTCTTGGACTTCTTCTAAGTCCGCCTCATTCTGACCAAAATCAAATTATGGCGTATCATCTTCTGTTTCTGCGCTAAACATTCCGAAAGAAAAACTTATTTCCAGTTTAGGTTCGTTAGACTTCTTCTCATAGCCTTTAGTGGCTAATGCAAAAGCCATAGGACTTACCTTGGGAACTCGGCTTTTAAGCTTATCCATCTGAACTATGAGTTCTTCAATTCTCTCCAATCTTTTTTCTATTTTTACTGTGGCTTGAGAGACAGCAGTCTTAATTTCCTCCGAATCAAATAAAAGATGGTTAAGAAGATCCATCTTTGTTTCTAGGAGGGAGACCTTATCTTTTTCATCAAGGATAGTGCCTTTGATTTGCAGTAAATCTAGAGCCATGTCATCTAGATTTTGAGTTGTGATTTTATGCTGTAGATTTCCCCAATTTGCAAGTTTAATTTCATCTGAGGTAGACTCATCTACTCCAGCGGATTTGTGAGGGAGAAATTCTTTTTTCGTATTTCCATCAGAAGAGTATTGTCTGAAAGGGATATCAGGAAAATTTCTTCCTGGATGGAAGGACTTCCTTCCTTGAATGGTTGCTTCTATAGCATTGTTTTGTCTAGGGAGAGAAAACATGCCTAGACTTGGTCTCTGTTTTTGGTGCTGTATTTTTTGGAGAGTCTTCCTACAGGCTGGACAGTTTTGGTGCTGTCCTCTGTGCTCATTATCATTCAAACCTGTGAAAGAGGAATTCTTAGGCAGAGAAACAGAAGGATTTCTTTGAATGGTTCTTCTGTGTTCAGTCTGAACAGAAGAAACAGAGGAGGTACATGGAAGGAGAGAGAATGTAGGGGTAGGTGTAGAATATGGTTCAATGTATCTGAAAGAACTAGTTTGTCTGTTGAATTTGAGAGGCTGAGTAATTAAGGCACTTTGTGCGGCTTCTATATTTCGGAGTTCATTGTATCTTATCTCCCAATTCTGGGGGTACTTAATTCCAGTCCAGTCAAAGGGTTGGCTGTGCTTGTTTAGATTTGTCTTGTTCTTCCCTGTAAATTTTAATGGCATACCAGATAAGCTCACAGTTTATAGAATGGATGACCTAAGTGAAGACTGTGTCCTAGGAGCAGAGTTTCTCCACCGAGTAAGTCCTTACTCTGTCGACCACAAAAAGATGATTTTTACTTGTGTTTTGAACGGATAGTCTATTTCCTTACCTATATCTTTCAAGTCTATCCCTAAATGCAAAATAGTTGAGCCAAAGCCTATCCATATTCCTAACAGAGCTCAGCTTATGAAAATGGAGCGAAGTAAAGCCCTCTCAGATGTTCATGGAGAAAAAACACTGAAAGATATTTCTGAGAAGTTAAGAAAAGATTGCTGCTCAGATAGTTCTAATTCCTTCTAGACTAGGGAGAAGTATTTTGTTTCTCTCCCGTATGACCCCCTTCAACGCATAAATCCTATGAAAGCCTCTGCGGCACTAAGGTCACCCACAGAAAGACAGTTTTGCGACTCAGAGATAAAAGAGCTATTAGCAAAAGGCTTAATAGAACCTTCAAAGAGCCCTTGGGCATGCATGGAATTTGTGGTTAACAAACACTCTGAGAAGAAAAGAGGAAAACCCAGATTGGTTGTAAATTATAAGCCGCTTAATGTAGCTTTACAAAAGGTAAGGTATCCTCTGCCAGATAAAGCCAGCATGTTACAGAGAATCACAGGTTGCATGATCTTTAGTAAATTTGATCTTAAATCGGGCTTTTATCAGATTGGCATAATACCTGAAGATCATTTTAAGACAACATTTGTAGTACCCCATGGCCAATACCAGTGGAAAGTGCTGCCTTTTGGGATTAACAATGCACCTTCTGAATTTCAGAAAAGAATGGAGGACATTTTTCGTGATTTCAGTTGGGCATTAGTTTTCATTGACGACATACTCATCTGCTCTAAGACTTTGCAAGAACACCTAAAGCACTTGCAGAAGTTTTATGAGTTAGTCTTCAAACATGGGTTGGTTCTGTCCGAGCCAAAGATGGAAATAGGGAAAACAGAAATTGAGTTTCTTGGATTCAAGATCCAAAAAGGTCAAGTTATTCTTCAAGAACATGTTTTGCAATGTTTCAATCGTTTTCCCAATGAAATATTAGACAAGACCCAGTTGCAGAGATTCCTCGGGTCTCTAAATTATATCAGACCTTTTTACAAAGGTCAAGCAGCTGACATTTTTATTTTACAGCAAAGGCTAAAGAAGAATCCGCCCAAATGGTCAGCCGCTATGTCTGAAGCAGTCCAGAAGATCAAAGGAAAAGTTCTGGATCTGCCTCCTTTGTCCCTGCCAACTGGAATTGGTAGCTTAATAATTGAAATAGATGCTTCCTCTCAAACATGGGGGGAAGTTTTACTCGAAGCTATAGACGGCAGAGAACACATCTGTGGTTACGGATCTGGATCTTTTAAAGTAGCAGAACTGAATTATCCGTCAAGCCACAAGGATATTTTGGCTGTCAAAAAGACAGTTCAACATTTTCGTCTGTTCTTAAAGCCTGTAAAATTTATTATTAGGATAGACCTTAAGATCATGCCTGGTATTCTGAAGAATGAAAGTTTAATGGCGGAAAATAACAGTAGGATATTAAAATGGTTTTTATGGCTTAGTAATTTTGATTATGAGATTGTATATAAGCCTGGATATCTTAACTATTTGGTTGATATGTTAACCAGAGAATCAGCTCAAGAACAGCCTCTTGCTTTAAACATGTTTTCATCTGGAGCATCCATTTCTAGCTCCAGAACAGGCAACAACAAAGCCCCATCCCACCGGCCAGCAACTTCCATAGACCCTACACCACAAGGAGGACTATACCTTTATCCATGGGAAGATGTCTTACAAGAAAAAGTAAGGGTTAAGCTACTTGAAGAAACTCCCAGAGATGAAGCCGAAAGGTTTCTCGAACTCTGCACTATTCAGAGATTTCAATCTTCTCCCTTGAAATTAGATATTTTGGAAAGATGGGAAAAAGGTGCTTTCCTCAGTTTTCAGAATGCCAGAGACAAGCTTATCAAAGATAGAGATGTCTGGATCGACTGCAATCCAGAAAAATAAGGCGAAGTCTGGTATGTTGATATTGGAGAAGGTAGACTATCCTTGTACATCTACAGCCTCATCCTACAATTCTGCAGAGAACAAGGAAAGATAGTCATTTGTGCTGATCCTTCAAACTTAAGAAACAAGGCCTGGACCGGTTGGACTGAGATATTCCTGGATCGCTTCTGTCCAAGAATAGACTGGGAGAACAGATGTACTAACTTCATAGCACATATGGAAGTAGATATGCAAATAGAAGATCAGAACCATCAGTGGTTTGAATTCCTGCTAATTCATGAAGGTGGATCCTATAAACCCCTCGACCATGAAATATATGTAACTCAAAAGTTTGTCATGAAAGATGAGAAGGGTAAGGATAAACACTCTAAAATTATAACTCGGCAGACGCCACTAAATTACTAAGTTGAATCTCATTTTAAAAGTGAATATTTGTGTGATCCAAATCCCTTGTTTCATGGCTCTGACATAGAGCGTTGTTTCGGTGATCAGCTCTATAATCCACCAGAATTTGTTGAGCAGCCGCCTTATATGGAGGACTCCCAATTTTACTATGATTCCAATGGGGATGATATGCTCGGATGCACATGTGGCGGCATTGACATTGATGGCTATAGAGAATGCGCCTGTTTCCAAGGAAGAGATGGCTATGATTAAGTGGAAGCAGCAGTGGGCCATATATGAAGGCTGAGTAGGCCAGCTCTGTCCTACACTGTTTCCATCGTGGGCCGAATTAAAGATCCACAGTGTAATAGTTAGGATTCTTACTGTCAGGGGGCAGTTTTGCTCCACCTTGTAAAGTTCTATCAGAGTCAGTCTGTCAAACAGGAAGATTTCGGGTCCCCGTAATGCCATTGGCTAGTTAAGGGACAAGATAACGACAAATGGTAGTCCCCACTTGTCGCCCCAGATGATTCGGTTTTGACCCATTGGTGTCAGTTTTATTACCGGATCTACCAACTGACCTATGACTGTCAGTTGTAGCTCACCGGGTCACCGGTTTAAAATTGTATAAATAAAGGCTCTGAGCCCCATTGTGAGCAGGTCGCATTGAGCAACTAGTTCACTTTGCAAGTCTAGAGTTTGCAAGTTGGGTCTGTGTATTGAGCAAGTAGTCTGCTCTGCACTTAATTCTAGCGTCTGTATGAGGATTATGCTCTGCGTCTTGGCCTTGCGCTATAAGAACGCACCAGAAACTCTAGTTTAATAGTCTGTAATCAGACAAGTATGCTCTACAAGTTGGCATTCAGCTAGAACACTGCATCAGAAAGTTTTGAAGTGTCTTAAGTTTAAGTCTGTAACAAAGCATATGCTCTGCGACTTGGCCCTGAGCTAAAAGATCGCATCAAAAGCTTTGATTAGGAAATATATGTGTCAGCAGTGATGACCTTCGCAGCCCGAAGGCAATCTGCATATCAGAGTGTGTATGAGTCTGTATGCTTTGTAAGCCGGAACTGCTTTAATATAAAGAAAGGATTTGGATATACAAAAATGAATGATGCACTGATGGACGATCACTGGTAGAAGTTTGGTATCATAGCCAGCATCAAACTATTTTGCTTAATTTTAACTTGTAAGTTTCTTGTATCAATCTTTACTATTATCCCTCTTTGTTGATTTTGTTCTAGTAAAGTAATGTCCCCGTAGGCAAGCGGAAATGGTTTGCTGAGTAATCGAAGATAATCATGAAGGTTTCTAAGTGGTCATTGTTAGGGTAATAGCCATTGGATTTAGGCGCCGTAAATCCCGTCTTAGTTTGGCCAAAAGTGATTCTGAACCTTCTTTTAATGGATCCTTCGATGGATATTGCTTCTCACACCTTACTAGACTGTCAGCAAAATGATAATGGTGAGGTATCTCTTGCCGAGAGACGCTCTTCAATAAAAGGATGGCAAAGCAGGACCTCATTAGAGGAATTTTGGGGTCTAAAATGGGTCTCCTAAGGAAAATAATAAAATAATAGTTAAAATAATAAAATAATAGTTAAAATAATGAAATAATATTGATTAATTTTGGAGGAAGAAAGAAAAAAACTACTTTTTGTGTTCGTATTTTCGACATATCTCCCTGTGTTTTTACTCAAATTTCGATCCGGAGAGCTCGTTGAATGCGGAATTTGATTCCGTATCCAATGAGTACCTACACTGTATACTTTTGACGGACCCCGCTACCCCAAAAACAAGAAATACCTGAAAAAATGTGATGATGATGTCATCATCACATTTTTTCAGGTATTTCTTGTTTTTGGGGTAGCAGGGTCCATAAAAAGTATGTAGTGTGAGTACTCATTGGATGCGGAATCAAATTCCGCATCCAACGAGCTCTCTCGATCAAAATTTGAGTAAAAACACAATGAGATATGTCAAAAATATAAACAAAAAAAAGTAGTTTTTTTTAATGACAAATATGTCAATTCAACCATTATGGTTGACTTATTTTATTGAAATTCTATTGGTTCTTGAATTCCAACTCACAAAAACTTATTTTGGCACGTTTTCTTATAAGGCCCATTTTAGACCCCAAATTTCCTCTAATGCTAGCTAAGTTAACTTGGCAGCCTGAATCTATCATACAACTGAGAAGATAAGGTTTATATTCACAAGGATGGAACTGTACAGGAATATACACTTTAGGGCCTGAAAGCAAAGAGAGGCTAAGGTTAGGCGGAGGTTCAGGAGATTCTCCTCTGGTGCTTTCAAGACTCATAGCACTTTCATAGTGCTTGCTTAAATCTTCATCTGAAGATTGATCACGCTCTGTCTGTATTACTTTTACTGCATTTTTTAGATCTTCAATTTCAACACATAGTTGTTTGAGCTGCTGCTGCTTTTCTCTTATTTGTAACTTGAGCTTAGTTTCTCTATCTAGACGAAACTTTTGCCTTTCTACATGCCCTTAAGGATAGTTATGATATAATTCAACAGGACTGTAAGATAATGAGGTTACATATTCAACTTTCTCCTTTCCTTTTGAGTGCTCAAGTTGTTTGAGTAATTGTTTCTTACTTTCCCGAAGATTTTCTCTTTTCTGGTACTGATAGGGCTCAATATCAAAAAGCTGTAAATCTATAGCAGAAATTTGTTTTTCAATCTCTTGATGCTGTGACAGAGAGAACATGTTGAGAGAAAATTGAAAATCGGGGACTTCATACCCCCCCAAATTTGGTTCTGACTTAGAGGCAGAGGAGGAGGAAGGATCAAATTTGTTCAAGGCAGGCTGAGGATCAGGATCTGATTCGCTGGAAGAGTCAGAGTCTTCAGAAGGAAGAAAGAGAACTTCTCCGAATGGGGATTCATGATGATCTGGTTGATCCCACCATCTAGGATCCAAATTGTCACAGAAAGAGGCTAGCTTAGGCTTAGACTTCTTCTTGGGACACTTATTTGCCCAATGGCCAGACTTACCACAAAGAAAACAGGTTTTACTATCCGCTTGATAGGGGCGACGTTTGATGAACTTGCGTGTAGCCTTTGTAGGAAAAGTATTGTGGTGTTTAGGTTTATGCTTTCTGTTATACTGTAAGGGTTTGTGTGGGTAGTGATATCGAGGAGCACTAGAATAAAACCCTTTTGACTTTTTCTTACTATGGCATTTACATGAAGATTGTAAATGACTGCGGGAACTCAAAGGTAGAGATATCATCTCAATCTATTGCAGTCACAAACTAAAAATCAACAACATTGTCTTCCGAATACAGATTACAGCCATTTCCCATTCTGGAATAATGGGATGATATAGAAATATATCTAGCTTTATAAATATCCCTAGGAATACAAAGATACCCAAAGACCTTAAAAGCAGCAAGCATGATCTCTATTCCATCAAAAGATACCCAACGAGCTGACCTTGAAAGAAGAATCTCTATTCCATTAGCCGAAGAGATGAAAAGGAGAATGCAGGTGCTGGGGACTATGGAGATCCATCAAAAGATACCCAACGAGCTGACCTTGGAAGCAGGATCTCTATTCCATCAACCAAAGAGCTGAAAAGGAGCACGCAGGTGCTGGGCAATGCAGTAGGACCAAACCACCAGGAAGAGACTGCTTTCAGCTGACACAACCCAGAAGGAAAAGATACGTGCCTGATATACTCATAGCATGCCAATGGCAAGCTTTAACCACTTATTTAATGAAGCACGCTGATCAGCTAGAGACGTGGGAAACCTGACTGAATCTTTGCAGTAATCGTAAGTCATGTATTTCTCTTGCACCCACTTCAATTTCAGCCTTTGCTTTCTACAAATTGCAATTGAATTCATTTGGCATGAGCTGATAAATAAATAGCGGATGTAACTTCATAAAGCAATTGTCACCCACAGTTGACTACTTCACGTTATAAGCAGCTACTTCAAGTTATACACACCTACTTCACATTATACACACGCTTACAATCTTGCAAAAGCTTAATCAACACGGAATGCTAAATATTAGACAAATGTGATAAATAGTACACATGTCAGAGGTGAAAAAGCATGTATGACAAATGTAAGCTCGTCAATTCCAATTCCAAAATGTCAAGCTTAATCAACACGGAATGCTAAATATTAGACAAATGTGATAAATATTACACATGCCATCGGTGAAAAAGCATGTAAGACAAATGTAACTAAAATGTCATGTATGACAAATGTAAGCTCGTCAATTCCAATTCCAAAATGTCAAGCTTAATCAACACGGAATGCTAAATGTTAGACAAATGTGATAAATATTACACATGCCATCGGAGAAAAAGCATGTAAGACAAATGTAACTAAAATGTCATGTATGACAAATGTAAGCTCGTCAATTCCAATTACAAAATGTATGACAGCGTAGATTGAAAAATATATTAGAAAATGTTAATTATAAAAAAAATTTACAAAATTTACAGCGATGCTAAATCAACAGCGCGTTTGAGTTGCTCTGCTCTCCTTCAAAATCTCTCTCAACGCCTCTGAGAACCGCTCCTCACAAAAAATGGTATCACCGGCTGAATGATTGCCGGTAACTTTTCTTGCTATTTTCTCTTCTAGCATTTTAAGAACAAAGTTGAGATAAGGATTCAAATTGGTTTGATAGTTCTGGGTTCATAATAGTTCAAATTATAATGGTTTTAGAAATTTGACAGTTCTCACGGATTCAAGGCATTGGAAATTCGGTAGTTGTAGCTTTATATTATTAAGTTTAGTCGTTAATTACTTTTGCAAGCATTATGCACACTACGATCAAAACATGGTATCTAAATGTTTCACAATTCTTTTCAAATAAGATATTGCAGCTAATAGATTAAGATCCGGTACTGTATGAGCTAATTTAAACGCAGTTTGTGTTTAAAAATGAGAAATGCAAAGGTAACTAAATTAATCAAAAATGATTTTCTATTCGAAATGCTTACACACAAAATGAAAGATGTGAGAATTATACCTAAACTATTCTACTGTGCAATACATTAACCAAAACACATAATAATGTTTACAAAAATTGGTATGTATATAAATGTTTCAATGTACACCATTCTCACAAAATGTAAACAATGAACAATGCAAATCTGCAGTCGCAAAATAAAGCACAATAAAATGTTAAACAGATTATTGATCATTCATTAACAGATAAAAAACAATTATAAGCATAGTAAGAATAAGTATTACAAACATTAACAAATGATGAAAATGAAAAGAAGCAAAACCAGTTGGGAGGTTGGTCTCAAGCTTCCGGTAGATCTGCTTGAAAGAATGCTAATTCATACTCTACAGATATTATTTGAATTAACATTGCATTGAATTTATTACAGATATTATTTGAATTAACACTGCATTGAATTTATTGATAGACAGCGGGGTCTTGTTCTTGCACAATATTATTGTTTGTTGATATGTTTTTCTAGCTCATGATTATTTAAATGTACTAAACATATATTGCAATGCATTAAACATATATTGTAATGCATATGTAGGGAGGATTGAACCATGGCTTCCTTAGGGAAAAACGTCTCTGAAGCCTTTTCTCGGTTATGCGTTGAGATTTTAGTCTAAGTCATCAAACCTTGTTTCGATTTGCACATAATATATATGCCAGTTTCTCTCTCAACGATTTACTATATTAAACATTTATGAATATACAGTGAGTTTGTATGGTTTAGCTAGCTTCACTTTTTAACAGCAATTACAGGTTCAATAGTAGATTCTACATGAGCAAGACCCACCAGTACAAGTAGCAGCAAGGGATCGTTTTGAGCCCATGGGATCACATTTGGCTGGATCCTAAGTATTGGAAGAGAATCCTCTTTTAGCTATCAACGAAGGCATCGACTAAGTTTGTAATTCATGACAATGAATATTATGCTTTGTGGGGAGACAGGTGAGAAATATGATATTAGGAAGCTATGAATTGCTTTATGTAACAAGTCATAGATTTCAAAAATTATGAAAGAAATATTGGTGTGCATCTATTTCAAAAGAAAAAGTGCAGGCAAGTTGAGTAGCCAAGGATCCAGGACAAGAGTATATATTCACCATTAAAAGAATCCAGTAACAGCAAAATGAAACGTGTAAGGGTATATTTGTTGCAGGGAAGGCTCCTTAATATGAATAAAATGCCATAGAACGCCTGGCCTCTGAAGCCTTTTTAGACGATGAGTTAGGTACAGGCACAGGAACATGCCTCTAGTCAGAATGAATATGAGTAAAAGCCAAGCTAAAACTAGTAAACAAGAAGGGTATCTCCCCAACTCCTAGGCAAGCAAGCACACCTGTTTCATTCTTGGACCATCTGGACAGTAACGAACCAAGCAAGTAAAGGACTCAAAGTCAGGAAGCACATAAGTAATCCTAGGAAATTGAAGCACACCTGTTTCATTCAAGAAGCACATAAGTAATCCCATCCGGCCGGTGTTTCTTCCCCTAGCTCGGTTTGACTCGACCAGCAAGCATCCGTCCTTGTTCTTCCTAAAGCCTGTTTTTTTTCTTACCACTTTTTTGCGGTAGCGATCACTGAAACTAAACAAGGCCAGCCAGATAACGAGGTTTCCTAGTAAGATCACCATGGTAAAGGCTAGGCTTATGTAAAAGCAGAGAAACTAAACAAGGCCAGCCAGCTAACGACCAGGTAAGGTTTCCCAGTAAGATCACATGGTAAAGGCTAGGCCTATGTAAAAGCAGAGATAGAAGAGGCTGAAAACTTGCACTAACTTGTTGTTTGATGTAGGTGGAAACAAAAACTCAGATGCAAGCAAAGACATATAACCATGTCAAGTTATCAATTGTGCAGCTTTTGGGCGGCTATGCATGTTGCAACTTGCCAAGTCAAGAATTGCAAGCAACTATGCATGTTGTAACCTGTCATGTCAAAAATTGTGCACCTCATGTGAGAGGTGGCAAGGTTTTGGTTTACGTTACACTTAATACTTAATGTGAGACCAAACATTTTATGTTTATTGATTAATGCTAGAGTAGTATCTAACATTACTTGAAAAGTTTGTAATATCCGGTATATAACGGCTTCTAACATAGGATAGAAGCTTCAAAATGTTCTTTTGCCTCATCCCTTGCCTCGTGATGAGGCCAAATAAGACCACAAAAAAATCTATTGGCTGATATAAAGGTGAAGTCATTGTCATTGGTTGATATAAAAAATTGAAAACTGATAAAAACAAGATGGTGAACAAAACTTTGGTTAAATGTTTTCCAAAATACTTTGATTTTTGTGCAAGTTAATAGGAACGGCGGCAAGACGATTCATAGAGTCCGTGCTGGCTGGCCGAAGGCAAGGACTAATAATATATTTTTAAAACCCTTGATAAATATATTTTTAAAACCCTTGATAAAGCGAAGATCTTTTATCTTTTGATTTGATGTCAAGTTTTTTTAGGAGTTATAGTCACAACTTTTACTTTCATATTATAATATATGTCATGCAAAATTCTTCAAACTATCATGAAATTTATTATCCTATATATACTATGAGGGTCTTCTTGTGAGATATGATGTATTTAATACCAATATTTTCGAAGGTAACGATAAAATCCTATTTATTTTATCTATTTTTTTTTTAGTACCTCGAAGTGGGGGTTTTCACTCTTTCTTTTAGTTAAGAATGACAACTTTTTGCATATATATTTATATATAAAGTCCTAGTAAGTGGCTACAATATAGTAAATGGTTTCATTTTTCAGAGGAAAAAATACCAGATCTTGTTATTCTATTGAATCAAAGATCATCATGTACATTCAGCCATAGAGGCAATCATCAACAAAGGATTCAGAACAATGTGGTATCATCTGTGCGCCTGAAACCATTTATTTATTTTCATAGTAAATGGTTTCATTTATTACTATTTTTAGCCTTTGCTTTCAAGTTGAAAGGGAATCTAGTAATCGCCATGTTGTCATTTCTATTAATCTCCACATAATTTGATGTATTGATGTTTTATTTAAGCTAAGGTTTTCATGAAAAAAATTTATCGGTCAATGGGATACTTGGAAGTTTTCTTGGCTTCATATCTAGGTCAAAGGCAATTCAAGATTCTATAAATACTAAAATCTTTGGTTTATAAGATCGGGAAACCGAGAGACTATAATGCTAAAATTTGTGGTTTATAAAATCGGGAAACCAATGCATGTTGATACTTGAACTCTCACAAGTAAATTAATGTAAATTGATTTTGAGCTAGATTTAATATGACTACAATAATTTAATGTTTATTTTTTCTTATGTTTATTTTTGAATACATATTACTTCAACATGACCTGGCTAGTGTATTCTTCAACATGGTTTTTATTCAACAATTGTTTTCCTTCAACATATGTTATGGCTCTCGTACAACAATTGTTCTTGTTCAACATATGTTGTTGTTATTAATGTGTGCTTTTATTCTAAGACTCTTAGTCTTTCCAGATTTTATTCATTCTCTCTATATAGGAGCACAAGATCATAATTTGTGGGGATGCTAGTGGATTTGTAACTAAAGGAGATGTCATTGATAAAACTTGCACATTCATAGGAACTGGGATTTGTTATCGATCAAATGCAATTGTTGCTTTTGGATTGTCTATATATGGATTGATGGAATTAATTGATGCAGCTACTCTTGCTTATGATGCAATAGGCTCTACTATTGGCTTTATCTTTGCTTCTTTTCCTTTTGGGTCTTGCTCTCTAACTAAAAATGAAGCTAGGATTGGATATCAATACGAAACTTAGAGATACTCAAATCACTAGCTTAGGTAAGGTCTGTTGCCTTAGCTGTAGGTACTAACAAAATGTCCTGACTTGATCAAAGGTGATTATATCTCTTATAACTATGTAAGTTCTAATTAGGTCCCAAGCACAATTAGAGCAGTTAGTATGGGATACCCCATGAAGGTTCTTTGGTGTCGAGTTGACCTGAGCATAGCATAGGCAATTTTTCAAACAAATACAATACACATAGGAACAAAATATCTATCGAGATTATCCTAAATTCTTTCAGCCTTTGCTGCTTACCAATGCTTTTACTAAGTATGATCATAAGGCATTGGGAAAGAGCTCGTCTTCTGTAGTGATTCCTCTTCTCGCTAGTAATCAATGGTTGCTCAAATCTTAAACCTAGGCGGCGTTTTGTCACTCTCTCTAATACCACTATAATGTATAAGAAGTAAAATGTATTTCTAATTACAATCCCATTAGTGATCATTGTGATGAGTGTTGTGTAAGAAAACCATTTATTCAATATCAGAAAGTTGTTCAAGGACACGACTAAGCAAAAATGAGTATAGAAAATTATCATGACTTTTGTACAACATGTCTTAATTTAATTCCTTCTACTCTTAGATTTAGCTTAAAATGAAAAGGCCATCCAATCATATGTTAAAACAAATATATATGCTCACCCTCTACATCATCTTGCTCATAGGCATGTTCCAATGCTTTAGATGCAATATGAGAGACAAACAATGACATCTAAAATTGTGCATATTGTTTACCTACATTTGTTCAAGTTGTATGTAGTCCCATGCCTGGAATAGATCAAAAGTGAAATGAAACCTACCCGTTGGACACCATTATCAAGTACCTAGAAGAATGAACCACACCCAATGTCATGAAAATAAACCAAGCACATGAATTTGGTGTAAACAAGTTTGATTTACATATTTAACTTATGTAATCATCATTGCCTCTCATCCTTATCTGCATTCTCTACACTGGGATTTGAATTCAGTTTTCAAGTGAAATTCAGAAACCAAATGTTATCTATAGTTCTTCGGGAGATGGAGGAGGAAGGTAATTTTATTCCTTTTCTATATGACACTTATTCCAACTTGCAACAAAGTGGCTAAGAAGACTAATTGCAGTTTAATAAAAGAACAGACTAGCATGAAGTAGTTATCGACCCAGTGAGAATAACCATTGTAATTTTATGCCAGGTAGCAATTGAGAAAGGTTAAAAACCATAGGATTGTAGGAGAGGCCAGGTCTAAATCATCCAAGCATCAAAACTCGGAACTGTGACTGAACCCTCTTGAACATTATGAACAATACCAAAGGAAAAACAATGAACATAGTACTCAATACAATTCCTTGATGAAACTAATCATTATTATAGACATTAAAGAGAGAGTTGTGTACATGTTGATTAAATGTATTGTGAAATTGATATGTGGTTTATCTTTAATACTATGCCTTAACATGGCAGAGCAATTTTAGATGCGTACCATGAGTTTTAAAATAGGGTCGAGGCCAAAATTAAACTAATACCAAAGCTCACCATTAAATAGGGTAAAAAATATCCCAAGCCATGTGTGGGACTCAATACCATGTTAAATATCTCGATCCATGAGTGGTATTCGATACCATGTTAAAGCTTCAACCAATGATTATGATATTATAAAAAAAATATGTATAGTTTCCTATATATACTCTACATGCCTAAGTTGATTTTAAAATAGTATGAAAAAATTAAACAAATACTCATCTTTTTTTAACATAAACTTGAAAACCTGTTGTATTAAAAAATGTTGTGCACAACCATTCATTATAAAGAAAAGAGAAGTTGTCTAAATTCTATAGATGTATGAGAGGAGAAGACTAAAACATGAACTAGCTTAGATTTACAAAAAATCATATTTTGTTTCCTAGAATTCACCATAATATAAGAGGGATATACCCTTACAAACTGTTGATTCAACAAAACACAAAAAAGCATTTAACAACCTGAATAAAAACCATTACAGCTACTCCTTGCCTAGAAATCCATAAAATGGTTGCAGGACAGAGGTTTCTTCCATTAGATGAACACCATCAATAGGGGACTCTTGACAATGACGATATTGAGACATCTTCACCATTTTCATGATTTCTTCTTTTATGATATCAACTATGCTCATAAGTTCCTTCAAATTCCCCTCCAGGTCATCTTTCCTAGTGTCTTGGTAGGAAAGATGCACTGATATGTACCTAATATCTACAACTATCTCCCTATTCACCTAAACCCCTTTGCATACAACTTCAAAGACCCTGGGCATATGCAATTTAAAGTCCTCATTATTGTTCTTCATGAATGTGGAACCCTCTGCCCAACCTGCCATTGCTTCCTGCGTCAATTCCTAAGAAGAACAGATACTTCCAAAGCTTGAAGTCCAAAAGGGAAGAGCTCTGAACAACTCACAAATTCCCTATTTCACTAGATCGCCTTCTTGAAATCCACACTCCACAACAACCTCTACCAACTTAAAGAGAATGGACCTCGACACACCTTCCCTCTGCATATCTGCTACGCCTTTCATGTCACTTGTGCGATCTCCACCTTTGAGTTCAGAGAGGACAAGTGATATAAATGCTCCTTCAATGCTTGAGCATTCATGATGAAGGGGGAAGAGCCCTTTATGCAAATGCCCACACATCCTCTGTCCCAGAGAGCAAGGGATCCACACCAAATTCTTAAGTGCCATCGTAATGTAAGAAGATATGAGGCTTAGGGATGTGAAACTAGAGAGGTCATGGAACATGTTTGACCACCTTTTCTCCATTTGCATAAGGCACCAATCCTTGTGCTATCCTTATGTTTATGATTTAAAAATTCTTAATTTGATTTTAAGAAAAATAACAGTACAAAACAAGAACTAAATCCTCTAATGTTTAGATTACTCTATAAAAATTAAATAAATTTAAATTTAAAAAAAACATAGATATGTTTTAATTTTTTATATTAAAAATATTTTAAAAATATTAAAAAATTAAATAAATATAGTATAACATTATTAGTCAATTTTAAAGAAATTATTTACATTAATAAATATAAAACATATCATTTAGAGCCATAAAAATAATAATTAACATTTATATTATAAAAGTAAGGGTGAAACAAACTTATAATTACGTCGTAAGGCGTTTCAACAAGTGGGAGTCGACTCCCCGACTCCCTGAATTTAATGCTTTTTCATTTTCATCTGTAGGATGATTTTGTCCGACAATTGGGCTAATCTGCCGCGTTGATCCTGATCAATGCCTGATCTGATCTACTGTTGCCTGGCATTTCTCTATCAATTGAAAGGATGGCCATTTAAAGTGGCACCTGCCCCCTTAAATGCACATCAATCTCTGCAATCTCTACCCTGCCGACATTCTTAGACGGTGATGCTGCCTCCATCTACCTCTGGGATGGAATGAAACGACGACGAAGCTGGTGAGCAAGGCAAGAGAAGCCCTGGAACTTCTCAATCTGGAAAGTAAATAGAACTGTTGAAGAATGATCAACATTAAGTAGTTGCAGAATCGAAGCAAATATGACTCGAATTTAATCGTAAAGTTGATCTCTATGCTAGGAGACGAGAATAAGGGTATGCATGCAGCCAAAATTCTTCGGAATCCATGTGCATACACAGAAACAGATTACGCTGAGCAAAGACACAGTCACTGCGGCTGAGGTACAGTACCGTATTCAATTCATAACACAGTCCAAAACGTCAATCAAAATAAATTTGCATACAATCAACTAATTGTTTTGTTATGTTTTTTCAAGTTGTGAAGTTTTCAGTGGAGGAACGGGGCGCGCATCAGGAAGCAGCCATAGGACTTGCTGCTAAGATCTTAAGGTTTATGTCCAAATTGGATTTCAATTTTGGCTTTGAAGAATGAGGGGCTGTAACAAAGAGATCGTTGATTTCAGAATTGGTAGAGCTTTTCCAGAGCCACCCACGTCGATCACAGGAGGTTTCGAGTATCAGAAGATTCAGCATCAATATTTTGATCAGTATTAAGCAGATCGACAGAACTACAATAAAAATGAAATCAGAATTGGAGGTGGTTTTGAAGGGAGTGATGCTGGGCCTTGGCGACGGTGACACCCTGCTCGCCCACAATGGTGTCTCCTGCCAGGCAGTCGACGAGGCCATCCCTCTGGTTCATTTTGGTCGCCGACTGCATTACTACAGCTACGCCTTCCCTCTGTGTCAAACCTGGATTCCTGTAATCCCCCATAGAACATATGTTGTTGTTGTAGTAATTATCTCTATCAGGTGAAAGTGCAAACATTGATGAGAAAACTGCAAATCCAGCCCATCACTCCCAAGGGCCTTAAGATCAAAATGAAGCAGAAGTTTCCTAAGTAGTAACTCCCTATCTTTCCCCAACTCTGAAATAGGTAAAAAAATCCTACCCCCCCAAATGCCCCCTTTAGACATACGATACCTTCCATACAATAAAAATGAAACCAGACTCCACCTAGATGTCGGACTTGTAGATAGAACTGTAGTTAGAACGGTCAATTTGGATGTATGTGAAGATGCTAACAGGGTTTATTGGTCTCTTTCAAAGAGGTCCCATAGTTTATAAGGTTATGGTGGACCACCACAAAGAAACCCTCATAAATCGGCATGAATATATCAAAATTGTCCAAATAGGTCCTTTATCTCCCTCCCACCTCCAATCAGTTTTATACGGTTCAAAGAAAGAAAGCGTATCCATGGTGTGCTAAGCTATGCAAAATGGAATAGCTATGTGAATTGATGTAACTACACAAAGCTGATGAAAAAGCTGCAAATCGCCTCAGTGTATTCATGGTGTGCTAAGCTCTACAAAATGATGGAATAGCCTACCCATTAGTAAAATAGACTCCATGGGTACAATTTGCATGAGTTTGTTTAGCTGGTTAAGGTAAAACCAACAGATTCTAAACTTCGAAATCGAACTGATATTGAATCACAGACACCTAGCACTGGGACTGCCTCCCAAATGTTATGGATTTCTTCTATCACAGACGCCTAGCCCAGGGACTGCCAAATGTTATGGATTTCTTCATAACAGACGCCTAGCCCAAACGCCTATCCTAGGGACTGCCAAATGTTATGGATTTCTTCTTTCTTTCTGTATAAGAAACGCCTAGCCCGACGACTTCCAAACAGGTGATGCAAGTCGAGTGCCACTAGGCCATCTAAAACAAAAACAAACAAACAAAAAATTAAAATGCGCAGCAAAGCAGAGAGCTGCTTTGAGCCACGCCAGAGGAAACCGAGCCACCCAGAGAAAATGTGCATAAACAAGTAAAAATAAAAATAAATAGAGCTCGATCATTTACCAAGAGGGTATCACTGATTATGGCTCCCAGAACTGAAGTGGCATAGCACGCCATTGTGAAGAGATGAAACATATCTGTGGATCTGATTTGTGAGAGACCGACGTCATTTGACAGGAATAAGAAGAGGATTGTCTTCAGGCCAAAGTAGGAAAATATCTTGCAGAACTCCGTCCAGACTATGAATTTGATGGTGGGTGGAAAGAGCCTCAAATTGCTAAAAGCCGAAGAAAAACAAGGATGTGCTTCTGAAATGCCTAATAGAATTTCTATGGCTCCTGCTCTTGCTTCTGCATCGTTATCTTCATCTCGATCTAGTTCCAACTTTGCCATTGCATAAACTACGGGATCAACTGGATCAGTAGTCCTGATAGTATTATTTTGTGGTTTTGGGGTTGCCCCCGGAACTAAGTCTGTTACTTCTTCTGCTGCCTCTGCTCGCTATGAATCTATAAATGTATCTGTATCTGCGCCCGCTGAGGATACTAGCTATGCTCTCAGCACTGGGTAAATTGAAACGGAATCAACTGTAACAAAATCATAGAAGGGGCTTTCTTTTTCTTTTTCTTGATGGGTTTTTGCATTCGAGAGAGTGGCTGACACCATGGTTGTTGATTCAGAGGGAAATATCAACACGAAGTATTGTTTTTGTGCCATCTGGGGCGCATGCAGGTAGGATTGGACATGCGTCAAAGGGAACTGCGCCTAAAAGTGGATCATTACATTTGTTGCAGAATAATAATGTTTTGACACAATTGACACATGGATTGACTCAATTATCTCCAATCTTCTCATGTCTTGCTAATTTTAGATGGCATAAAGCATGTGGATCAACTAGATGTGTTTTTACAAGTCCAATCACATCATTCATGAGGCCCATGCACAGTGGTATATTTTTGTGATTTTTTTCACCCTCCATGAACACGCCATGCTTGCAAATCTGCCATTTTATGTATCAAGATCTAACTTTCAGTTCAATTTTCTCTCTGGTGGTTTCATATTTCGATTTTCCATTTGTGATATTAGTTCTAGCAAGCATTCTCTGTTATCACCATATCCATAATTAGTAAGGAATGGAATGGAAAATCAGGTCAAGCATGTGAGGAGTTTGTGTGCATTGATAGTTGGGAACTTGGGATGATCATATGCTAAATTTCAGCATGTATGTCATTTTGCTTATGTCTTGGTTTCTTTTGTAGCAATTGTATGCATATTATAAGTTACTATTCTAACAGAAGATATATTTGGGCTTGCTTTGTGTGGACAAAAAATACTTGGAGGATTCCTATTTGTGGATTGATACAAACACTACAACGCTGAACATTTTGAGTTCAAACTTTGAGATTGTGCTAGGATTTTTAGTGATAATTTTTCTTTTCACGTAAGTTGAATATTTTAGTGATACATTATTTAATTCTATGTCATGCTAGCCTAATTTCTTTTCCATCAGTGAGATACTATTTCTAACGCTGAATATTTGATGATTTTGTTGTTGCAGATGACGACTTAACATAGTGCAAGGCATTATGTATTGGCAGGTTCTAAACTTCTACCTCTTATCTGATACTTGAATCTTCTATTCTGTTCTTTTTGAGATGATAGTTGAGGACACTTTCTTTTTCAGACACTTGCTCAATTTTTTTTCTTTTGAATCAATATTTTTGTTAGTGAGTGCAGGATCAGTTGGCAGATTCAGCTTCCTAGTAAATCCTTTTATCTTAAATTTTCTAACTTGGAAATTTGTATTCTTTTCTTTTTCCCACAGTTGTTGAAGCTTATGTATCATGCGCCAAATACTACTTCCTACCATCGGACTGCCTAGGCAAAAATTGGAGTGCATACAAATCCATATATCAATCGATATGCTCCATTTCTACAAACACCCATTGCATATCTTTAGCGATGGTTTCAGCATTAAATTTTTGGATTTGTGCCCTTATTTAATTGACATAGCTGTGTTTGCACAACGGTTGCCTCATTCTGAAGCAATGCTTGGCAAGTTGGCATGCTTTTGTGCAACTTTGGTTTTGGGCTGTCAAAACTTTTAGTTATTTACATAAAAATGAGACTGTTGGAAATTTTGTCTTGTAATATACATATTACAGGGAATTGGTTTTCTTCTTCTTTCTTCATCAAAAGGGGGTAGAAGGAAACTTTCATGTGTGTTGAAATGTTCTATTGTCTTGGGCAGTCAAGTGGCTATTTGCTTGGTTAATCGAAATTCTTACTGGAATCTTTTTGGACAAGAATGTTTTGTATCCATGTAACAATGTTGAAAGCAATACTGTTTGGATGCATCAGAAATGTGAGAGGAGACAACAATGTCTCAAGTGTCATATTTTTCACTGGGCAGAGAAAATGGACAAAATATTGAGTTTAGTTGAACTAGTCAAGTTAGATCATTTCAGTACTAGCTAACCAGTTACCAGAGGTGCTTATTACATCAAGTGTTTCTATAAGTAGACCTGCTATGCACATTGTAATAATCATCTTAATTTCCAACATGTTTGTCTCTATGATTAGTGACTTTTCTAGAAATCACATATTTGTCTTCTTTATGATTAGTGACTTTTCTAGACATCACATGTTTGTCTTCTTTATGTCTATTAACCTCTCTATAAATCTAGATGATCAAGGATGAGAAGGATTAAGTTATTCAAAGTTGGATTATAGAATTTTTATTTGATAGGGAGCATAGATGTGAAATTCCAAACCTGGTATTACCTTTTTAATCTTCACTAAAATGTACGCTAACTATGAGTTCTTTAGTCTTTAAGTCTTTAATATAATACATTTAGGTTAAAAAATATAATATGTATGTTTTGGATTAATTATCCAAAATAGTTTAAGTACCATGAAAATTCAAAACAATATGATTATATGATAGTCCTATTATATAATCTATTTTCTATCATTTATTTTCCAATCTAGAGCAAGATGATTTAGTTTAATCAAATAGATCGTGGTTGCATAGATTTCCATGATTCCTCTATTTAATTTAGGGTTTTGGTTATAGTGCATTTTAGCATTTGTTGCATTGATTTATGTGATTCTTCACCTTAATAACTTGTTTTAGTATTCATTTCATTGATTTCATTATTCCTTTCATTGATATAAGGTTTTAGTTACAATGCATTTTGTTGTATATGTCGACATCTCTTTGCTTAGCTTGCAACACAGCGTTCTTTTATTGCACCCCATGTACAATTGCTAGTTTAAAGCCTATGAATATCGACTTATTTCCATATCTTGTTCACCATTTTTTAAATTTAAATTTGGTTATTGGTCATTGTTTTAGGTGGAAGGGTTTTAAAACACGAATCATAAACTAGTGATTCAAAACACGTAAACAACTTATATAAATTCAAATATTAGAGAAAAAAAACATTAATATTAGCCATGGTTATAGGAGGGGAGGTTATGAGTATATTATTAATTTTTATAGAATTATTTATATTTTAATAAATATTAATTTAAAAAGCTTTTGATTATTTCGGTTGGTATGTGAGGGGTTTTATTTGTTATGCAAGTTCAAGGTTTGAAATTTAGCTGGTGTAAAAGGAAACACCAAAAAAATCTATTTAGGGTAAAAGTTGGTGAGGGTTAGGTTGAGTGCGATCCCCAAGTAATTTGAAAGTTTAAATTTTTTTGAGTCACAGTTTCTTAAACCAAAATCTTTCTAAAAAATTAAGAAGATTTATGCATATATATATATATTATTCAAACAAAAACATATACAAACTAATTTCATAAAACATAATCTCATTTATATATATTTAAATACATTGTGTACATATTCAAATCTTATTCATGCAAAAAAAAACAAATATTATTCAAACAAAAACATATACAAACTAATTTCATAAAACATAATCTCAATTATACATATTTAAAGAGAGTGTGTACATATCCAAATCTTAATGTGCCTCTAGAGAATTTTACTAAGTGAGCCTAAGGCATAGCACACACATTCACCCATATTTCAGTCATATTTAAGAATACTTTTTATTTAATTAAATATTAAAGAATACGTTTAAAAATCATCTTGTTTAACCTCCTCACCCATATTTTCACTAAATATAATCTATATCCATTTTCAATGACATTTTTTAAACTTATTTTTTTGGTCACTAATATGGTGACATGACACAACCTTTATAAATCTTGAAATATTATAGGGTGAAATATTAAATCTTGATGGCCAAAAATATTTTAAGAGGTGGAATAAATCCTTAAATGCACCTTGTTTCACATTACAATAAATTGCATATAACCTCTACACATAGAACATATATTGAAACACAAATATGATTTCACACATAGTAACTTTTGTTAGGTAACAAGGAACCACACCACCTAAACCTCATCATACCTTATTCCACCCCTCACTACCTAATTATAACGCCTGCTTAGTATTCACATGTTTTTAGTATATTAAAAGCATACCTGTATATATGTAATAACTATATATATATATATATATATATTAAATGACATATTCTATCATGAATGGTTTCCTTAAGTGTATTTAAGGGTTATATAAATATGGCACTCTTATTTTTTTTGTAATCATCATATTTATATTTATTCATATTCATATATTTTACTCATGATTTATTATGGTTTATTTGATTTTACAAGTATTTTGGTAAGCTTTGTGTGAACGAACTTTTGTTTGGTTTATGTGGTATGGAAGTGAATTTGATCCAATTTGTGATCAAAATTATCGAAGTTTCTTTGAATTTAAGTCTTTGACCTCAATATGACTTTTAACAATTAAAATTCAAGGTCACTAAAAAAATGTCTTTGACTACATGGAACACTTAATCTTCCTCAATCAATAAAAAAAAGATTTAAAAAAATAAAAAATAAAAAACAAAAAAAAAGATATTTACCCAAAAAAAAGGTAAAAATATTACAGAAAGATAAAAAGTAAAAATATATATCTATATTAAACCAACACATGGTTTTCTGAAACCCCACGACATGGTTTTTCTTAAATAATAAAATTATAAAGGAGTTGCATAAGGTGTATACAAGGAACACTGGTTTTATGAAACCCCGCGACATGGTTTTTCTGATTGTTACAAGGAACATATAAAGTGATTGAAGAAGTGTTAAGAAGGTTATAAAATGGTAAATGTGAAAAGAGATTATAAAAAACATGATTGTGTTAAAAGTCAATTAAATCGGGGTTATATTAGTTATTTAAGAGAAATGTTTTATTTTAATAGAAAAAAACAAATTTCAAGGTGGAGACATAGAAGAATTATATAATAATCAATCTATATTTTTTAATAGCTATTATTATTATTATTTTAAATAAAAAATATTTTGGAATAAAAAAGATAAAACAAAGATACATATTTTACTAAGAAGGAAATAAGATTTCTTAGTGTTTCATCAAAAGTGCCTTTTGCAATGCTAATAGTTACTCGCTTATTTTATGCAAGTCTTATTAGTGTTGCCATTTGTTCAATAAATAAAGAATTTTTTATTAATGTTGATATTGCAAATAAACTACAAGTTTCATAATTAGTTATAGAGAATAATGAATGGAATGAAGAGTAGATAAATGAATTAGACTTACAAATTGGTATTATTATAATCTTATATCTGAATTTATTGTCACACCTATAGATAACAGTATTATTGACATAATTCTAGGTTCTAATTGGTTGGAAATATTGTGTACATTGACCTTTAATGCAACAAAGAAATTCATGGCCTTCTTCCATAAGAAGAAGAAAGTAACAATAAATGACTCATCAGTGGCAACCCCCTCATCACTTAATGTAAACGAAGAATCACCTTATGGAAGCAATGAAGAATTAGAGGAAGAAGTAAAGCACTTGAAGAAACTCATCATGGACAAGGACAAATAAATCATACAAATTTAAGAAAAAATAGGATGTCAAGAATCAAAGATTTGTCAACATCGGCAACAAATAAAAAATATACAACATAAAAATTATGACATTAAAAAAGAGCACAAGTTAGAGATCACGAAAGTCAATAAAACGTTATCAAACAATATTTAAGAAATATTTTGGCTAAGCGACCATGCTAAGGTTTTATTATAAAAATAAAGAGTATGATAGTTGAAAGATACAACACTCTAAAAAATCTAAAGAAGCAAGAAGAAAATCATTGCCTTTGAAATCACAATGAAGATCTTAAGGAACAACTTAACAAATACAAAGATGCTGAAAAATTGCAAGAACAAATGATTAAGAAGATTCAAATTGATAATAAGCTATGAGAAAAAAAATACTGAATGAGACATCAAAATATTCAAAAATACAATTTGTAGAAAAAAACACCATTACAAATCCAATTCAGATCAGAGTTCAAGATATCAAGCTAGTTGAAAAAAAACATACACAATAGTTAAGACAAGAAGGTACTACAAGTATGATCAAGGAAAATAGCGTTGCCTATCGACATCCAAACCATAAAATTCAAGAACAACTAGCAAAAGATATTGATAGCAATGCAACCAAACCCCATGACATCAGTTCATTATGGAAGCACAACATTTCATTAACAACGATGCAACACAAAAAGATGCAGCAACATTACTAGCACATGTCGTAAAAGTCTTATTCATTGATGTGAAGACAAAGCATTTATGAAGGAAGACAATGTAAAAAATAAAATAATATATCAATATTAAAATAAAAGTAATTAAACAAAATATTAAATAAATTTAATATGTAATTAATGGAGTAAATAAAGACATATTTTTTAATTGAAAAGACACATAAAACTGTAATTAAATGGTTCATCAAATTGTATTTTAACAATCTATCATATAATTCATATCCAATGATTATTTCTGAGTTATTTTTATGCAATACTCGAGACTTTTTTTCATTGTTTTTAAGTTTTTCCAATAATATTATAGGTGGATCCGGTAACGATTTTCAAAAATTCTAAATAACAATTATTAATCTTATATAATTTGGTTGCCCCAAAAATTTATGACAATACCATCTATTTCTACATTTAAAAAAACAAAAATTACATAAACATTTGAATTCAAAAAAAATGACAGAACTCTGGGCACAAATGGCTAGAAAAGTTAAAAAGTCACTTTAGACAGCTACATTTTTTATTGGTTAACTTATTGAATTGGATAGTCGTAGATTATATCTTGAATTCATGACACAAAAAAAGCTGATAAATCAAGTACCTTATATAGACTTGTTTTCTGCAGTGTAAACGCTACGAAATATAAAGACAAACAATATTCAACATGCAGCATAGTAATAAATGCTATGACGGCTGTATTGTGGATAGTTGAATCTCAAACAAATTGAGATCTAACGATCCACAAAAAAAACCTTACCGTCAACCCTTTATGGCCCAGATTTGAACACCAAACAAAAAACAGATTTGGATGCAATTATGCAGAGAGAGTTAAAGAATCAGAGAATAAAGTAGTTGAATTCTGCGACCAAAATGGCGGCGGCGACAAGAAGTGCAGAGAATTTGAGGCTGGGAGGGAAAATTGTCGTTGTTACTTTTGGAATATCTTCAATTAGTTACCTTTTTCCACTTGTCACTTGTGGCAACTGTCTCTGCCTGCAATTCCAGTTCCCGCGTTTTGGCTGAACACTTACTAAAGAAGGAACGAGTCAATTCTTTTATTAAAATGTAAATGAAAATATCCCCATTCTTATCATTAAATTAAAGTTGAGAATAAGGAGGAGAGTTTGACTTCCAAACTCCTTTGAATTTCTATTTGTGCTATGCCATATTTTGTCAATGTTGGTGATTATTTGGAAGTAGCATTCAGGAGAGTGGTTTGGATTCTGGAGAAGATACTTTTTACAACGCAATTTATAATCAAGATGGTGAAATGTGTAAGTATGTATTGCATATTTTTTTATATATTTAGAATTAAAATTAAAAATAAATATATATTAAATTGAATAAATATAAATATATTTGTAAAATAAAAAATTTTATAAATATGTTTATACATACATTATAATTATTTTCTTTATATATTCATAATTAAAAATAAAAGTAAATACATATTTGGTTTCTTAATTATTTTCAGATATTTGGTCATTACTTGATATTTGGTTCCTTGTCCCATTATATGGACAAATGGCACATAATATTTCTCTTGTTGACTAGAAGTGATGTAGGAGCACCCTGGTTTTCCATGGAGAAATCTTGCAATCCCATTCACCTTCACATTTGTCATAGATGGAGCTGTCAATTGAAAAAAGAGTTAAGGGAGACACACATTGTTAAAATGTCATGTGTGTGTAAAGATATAATAATAGTAATCATAAAATATAATAATAGTAATAGTAAATAGGAATTCATTTGACTATATTGAAAGTAACATAACTTTTGGGGAGTCTCCATAAAAAAAAAATTGTTGTGACATTCTTTTCCATGGATTTCCAGTAATAGAAATGGAGCATAGTTTATAACAATTTCAAATTATTACTAAATCAATATACCCTTGTTTAAACTAGATCTAGCTAGATTTCAAGAATAACTTAGAAAACTGATGGAAATGTTGCCAAACATAAGTGCAAAAAGAAATATAGTTAAACATGACAAAGGAAGGTTTATTCTATCATTAATCTAGATTCTTACAAATAACATATGCATTCCACATATTTAATAACAAAGAATAGAATTAAATTTTGGATTTATAAGGAATAAAGAACATTTATTCTTTAAACACAGATAGCTCAAGATATTCGTTACCGGAAATTTTTCCACCCAACCATAGGCATCTAGTTTAGGTGCCACCCTCAATATGGGATATGAGGTCACCACAGTGAGGGAATTAAGCTATAGACTCTCAACTAAAGTAACCTAATGAAACTAATGCCATAATCGGCCAATCTTTTTAATACATAGCACTCCAGCCGATCGATCCAAAATTCAATTAGTGGTGGCAAACCATCCACTGGTATACAAAACACAAGGAATGTTTTTCCTTTCTTTACTCAATAGTGCACCAAGAATATTCTTCCCTTACAATGCTCTTGAGTACACAATAAAATAAAAATCCATTCAATTAATTGCCTTCTAGGGATAACTTAGATAGATTAATGCTTTGGGTCTAGGACATTCAATGGACAACAATACCTGAGAAGAGGAGTATTTTTCAAACAACTTATACTCTATTCTCTTCTCATGAGAGGTTAAATAAGAAGGAAATATTATAGCATGTGAGTTCATATTAGAGGATTTAATACTTAAAAACTGGAAGAAATATATTTCCTAGTTTATAAGGATCAAGGGGTATTTTTAATATATTAAAAATATATAGATATTAGGGGGGGGTTACAATTATGTACCTTGGGGTTTAAATAAGGCATTGAGGGGTTTTAATAGTTACTCTATGTTTGAAGTTAGTGTGAATCCAACCATGTGTGATGTTAGATTAATGTTTGAATAAGTATGATCTATGTCAAGTTGGTGTGGATGCCACTATGCTTGGAGTTAGAGTGGTGTTTGAATAGCTATGACTTTTGAGTGAATGTGGTGTGAAGTCTATTGGAATAAATATGTATGAAGTTGACCTATTTTTAGTTTGTTGTTCCCCATCTTGAAATATTTTCTCCGAGTAAGATTTCATATCTCACACTGCAAGGATTTTAAGGGTTATAAGAGTTGTGCCATGTCACCATGCTAAGGGGTATGTAAAAATAAAAATGGGTATAATTTTTTTTATGGAAAAAATGGATATATGGAGGATGTAATTTTTAAAAAAAAATTGGTAATGTGTACTAGAAGGGGGGGTTCAAAGAAATAATTTTTGAAGGATTTCCTAAATATCTAGTGAAATTAGGGGTATTCTTTAATATCCTACAAACCCACATGCTATGTCATAGGTTCATAGAGTGAACCCCTTTCTCTTCTACAACCATTTATGTCTCATCCCAAATATATGAATTACTATTCACATTGTTGATTAGGTCATTTTAAGGCTTTATATATTAGTCCCTACTCGAGAAAATATAGCATGTAGACATTTTGTAGCTCAAGTACACATGAGAATTGTGAATGTGAGAGTAGAAAAGGCCCCCAATCAAAATGAACTAGAAGGTGAATTCCCCTTAGGATCAAGGAATGAATTTCCATGAAAATGGAGGACTCTTACACTTCCACATGATGATTGTACCTATCCCTATTCCTCCATAACCACATGAGGTAGACTTACTCACCCACCACCTCCACATGCATTTAGTGATTGGATTGTAAATCAAAGGTGGTGGATGAGCTTTATTCAGGGCACACGGTAGAATATAGGATTTCTTAGCTTAATGTAATACCCCAGCTTTGACCCTAAAATGTATCTAATTAGATTATGTAAATATGTTAACTATATTGGAATCGTAGTGCAATGAACTCAAGGCGGCCAAGGCCCCTTTAGTGGATGGAATAGGAATGTATAAGGTAGATATCTCTATCGATCCATGTAGTTGGCTTGTAATGATAACTCAAACTATGTAAATGATGTAAATATTATGTTGAAAAATCATCTAAAAGGTTGAATAAGAGTTTGTGGGGAAGAAACCAAAAGAGGCTATGCTTCCACCATAGGGGAGGATGAAAGGGGGTTTCCAATGGGAGAGTAACCTTATGATGCCATGTGTTAGCCTTAGAACTCATTTAATTTTTCCTTGTGTCTTAAAACTATAGAAATTGCATCTCTGATACCATGTAGAAATAGAGCATTTATGCAAAGAAGAAGCACATGAGGTAGATCTTGCTACAAAGATAATTCTCACAAGCATGCACAAGGAAAATAGAGAGATGAATAGTAAGACTAGATACAAGAGAAGTAAAGAATGATCCAATATCTTTCCATTGTATTACTGATCAAATTAATGTACATAAATAATACATCCTTCATAGGTAAATTCAAGTTTCTTAGGAGACAACTCATGCTAGCTCATAAAGTACACCTACCAAATAAGATAAACCCCCATAGGTGGCTAAAGCACTTTCCAAATATTTCAAGGACATCACGAATTGGATGAACCATGAGTGATGGAAAATCATGCTAACCATGGAATATGGAGAGAAAATAATGGAGGATGGGTTCGAAACAAAATATAGTAGTTTCCTAGTTGACTAGCTTTATCTTATCCACAAAAAAGCAAGATAAAAGCAATATAAAGACAGAATCCGTAGGAAGGAATGGCTATTAATTTTGGCAGTCAATAAAGTGGGACGGATCTAACTAGAATCAGGATAAAGACACTCCTGGGGTATATATGGAAATTATTGACCAAGTGGTGCAAGTGGATGCTAACTATCTAGGCTAGTAGGTAGGAATGTAATAAAAAAATGATTAAATATTTTTATCTTGAGTATGAAGTGGGTTTATAATATTCCCACACCCCCCTTTAAGTATGAATTTATGATGATGTGTATGAAATAATTAGATGCATATGTATGCATATATGTGTATATAGGGCCCAACAACAAGGATATGGTCGCCTTTTACAATTATTTTGTCTAGAAAGTGAGGAAAGAGGAAAAACGACATGGGGAAAATCCTCCCTCATGAAAGGACAAGGCACAAAACTTGAAACATGTCTTCAATTATGTCTTTAACTTCACTTGAATGAGCTGAATGAACTTCTTCGAGTGAAATACTTTGATGAAGAAATCATGAATTCCATGATCATGCACTATAGTGTAGAATCTGCAAGAAAGAAGAGGAGAGACTCCTTGTATCTCATCATCTAATGAATTAGGAGAATTATATGAATGCTTCTTGGTGCTAAAAAACTTTGATCTTCAAACTCAATCTGAAAAGAAAAAATATATATGTGCATAATCCTTCCCAAAGAGTACAAAAATTAAGACAATCAGTTCCTTGTATAGTTGCAAAATTGTGATGTGGATCACATATCATTCTTCCAATTTGATGTAGCACCTTCCCGGATCTAGTATGAGGATGAAAAGACTCTGATATCTCAGAAATATTATCATATTGAACAGCAAATACCAAATGTTTAGTGTCTCCATGAGGATATGGGGCCATACTAGGAAAAGTATAAGCAACTGGGGAAAACTGATGAGTGTAAAAATATGAATTGGATGGACTTGATATCTGAACCATAAGTGTTTAGAACATATCCAAACATGTGTAAGATAATTCCAATGATGACTAAGTTCATGTATTACCAACCAGTGAAAAATAGGCAAGACTTGAAACCATTTGATATAAGTAACACTTCATAAGAAACCGGTGAGGAATGAACTAGTGAACTTGGGGTTTGTATAGTCTTAGGAGTATTCATAGGTATGGTAGATGGTATGGATGGTGGTATGGATGGTGTCATGACTTGCATATAAGCCTGTAAGAATGCTTCTAAATCAGAATTATGGGGTGAGGAAGAGCCGCTCAAAGACAAGTCACGATCTAGTGAAAAATCACAATCATTGGGAGATGAATCTAGGAGACTAATAAGTGGATTATCAAAGAAAGAGATTGAGATTTATGATTTTGATATATCAAACATTAAATATATATCATATATATGAGGAAAGGATTTAAATATGGCACTCAAGGCACAGTGTTCTGGAGAATCAACACGTTTCTCTAGCTCATATGGAACTTCGATGTTATGCTTCTCAAGAAGTTGAGACATGATATCCATATTATTATTGAAACATTTCTTCTCGGGATAAAATACCTTGTTGTAATAAGAACACTTGGATGCACTTCCTTTCTTCTTGACTTTCTTCATTGAACCTTCATTAGTAGGCTCCAAACTTTCATCTTCATTATCTGACGCTGCCTTCTTCTCTTTCACAATTTGCTTCTCTTTGGATTTGGTATCCTTGCTTCCTTTAACTATGAGAGCAGGATCCTTGCCACTGAAAGATCTAAGAGCACCAATATGGATTAATTTATCTTTATCATTTGTCAGTGAATCAATGAATGTACTCAAAGAAGTCATTTTCCAATTAGAAATAGCAAGCCTAGTAGCATGAAATGTAGACACAAAAACTGAGTATTTAGGACCCAATTTTGATAGGATGGAAATGATCAACTGATCTTCCTTCTTGTCAATACCACATTGCTTTAGAAATAGAACAAGTGACTTGAATTTGGTGAAGAAACCCTCAATAGAATTGAAACTGCTTGGACTCAATAAGAATAACTCATTTTCCAACAGATGTGCTCTTAATACATCTTTAACTCTAAAGAGAGACTCAAGTTTGGTCCATACTTGGTTTGGAGTGGTTAAACCATCTAGATGAAAGAGTAGACAAGGGGAAAATAGAGAGGCAAAGAAATCAATAGGCTTCATCCAACCTATTATGCCACTTAGCTTTCTCAACGACATAGTTTTGTTCATTTTCTAAAGCCATAGAAACTCTATAAAGTCCATTACTGTGCAATAGAATGTCAATTTTGGCTTTCCATTTGTGATAGTTGAAGGGATTCAAGATCATAGTTGAAGAAGAATACATACTGAGATGTTGACGTGCTCAAGAAGATACTATCTGAAACCTGCACAAATAAAACTAGGAGAAAATCTTGTAAGCTTAATAACAAGCTCTTCTTCAAAGAGGAATAAGAGACTAGATGCGCTCCGATAGAGAGAACATATAGCTCCTCAACTCTATTGAACTTGAAAAACCTTGTGCTCTGATACCATGTAGAAATTGTAGCTCTAATACCATGTAAAAATAGAGCCTTGATGCAAAGAAGAAGCACATGAAGTAGATCTTGTTACAAAGATAATTCTTATAAGCATGCACAAGGAAAATAGAGAGATGAATAGTAACACTAGATACAAGATAAGTGAAGAATGATCAAATATCTTTCTATTGTATTATTGATCAAATTAATGTACACAAATAATACATCCTTCATAGGTAAATTCGAGTTTCTTAGGAGACAACTCATGCTAGCTCATAAAGCAGACTTACCAAATATGATAAACCCCCATAAGTGGATAAAACACTTTCCAAATATGCAAGGACCTCACTAATTGGATAAACCATGAGTGATTTTCATGAGTGATGGAAAAACATGCTAACCATAGAATATGAAGAGAAAATAATGGAGGATGTGTTGACAACAAAAGATAGCAATTTCCCAGTTGACTAGCTTTACCTTATCCACGAAAAAGCAGGATAAAAGTAGTATAAAAACAGAATATGTAGGATGCCGCAGTTACTAATTCGGGAAGTCAATAAAGTGGGCAGGATCTAACAATAATTAGGATAAAGGCGCTCCTAGGGTATATATGGAAAGTATTAACCAAATGGTGCTAGTGGATGCCAACTATCTAGGCTAGTAGGTAGGAATATTTTTTTATTTACATATTTAACTTATGTAATCATCACTGCCTCTCAGCCTTATCTGCATTCTCTACATCAATATTTGAATTTGGTTTTCAAGTGAAATTCAGAAACTAAATGTTATCTATGATTCTTCGGGAGATGGAGGAGGAAGGTATTTTTATGTCTTTTCTATCTGACACTTATTCCAACTTGCAACAAAATGGCCAAGAAGATTAATTGCAGTTTAATAAAAGACCAGACACATGAAGTAGTTATCGACTCGACGAGAAGAACCATTGTAATTTTATGCCGGATACCAATTGAGGAAGGTTAAAAACCATAGGATTGCAGGAGAGGTCGAGTCTAAATCATTCAAGAATCAAAACTTGGAACTGTTACCGAACCCTCTCGAATATTATGAACAATACCAAAGGAAAAGCAATGAACATAGTACTCAATACATTTCCTTGATGAAACTACTCATGATTACAGACATTAAAGAGAGAGATTTGTACATGTTGAGTCAATGTATTGTGCAATTGCTATGTGGTTGATATTTAGTACTATGGCCTAACATGGCATATCAATGTTAGATGTGTACCATGAGTTTTAAAAAAGGGTCGAGGCTAAGATTAAACTAATATCGAAGCTCACCATTAAATAGGGTAAACAATATTCCAAGCCATGTGTGGGACTCAATACCATGCTAAAATGTCTCAAGCCATTAGTGGTATTCGATACCATGTTAAAGCTTCAGCCAATGATTATGAATTATCAAAAAATATATATAGTTGCCTATATATACTCTATATGCCTAAGTTGATTTTAAAATATTATGAAAAATATTAAACAAATACTCATCAATTTTTTAATAGAAACTTGAAAACCTATTGTATTAAAAAAGGTTGTGCACAACCATTCATTACAGAGAAAAGAGAAGTTGTCTAAATTCTATAGTTTTCTGAGAGGAGAATACTAAAACATGAACTAGCTTAGTTTTATAAAAATTTATATTTTGCTTCCTAGAATTCACCATAATATTAGAGGGATATACCCTTACAAACTGTTGATTTAGCAAAACACACAAAAACATTTAACAACCTGAATAAAAACCATTATAGCTACTCCTTGCTTGTATATCCATAAAAGGGTTGCAGAACAAAGGTTTCTTCCATTAGATGAACACCATCAATACGGGACTCTTGACAATGACGAGATTGAGACATCTTCGCCATTTTCATGATTTCTTCTCTTATAATATCAACTATTCCCATAAGTTCCTTCAAATTCCCCTCCAAGTCATCAATCCTGGTGTATCGATAGGAGAGATGCTCCGATATGTACCTAATATCTGCAACTATCTCCATATCTGCCTGATCCCCTTTGCATACAGCTTCAAAGACCCTGAGCATATGCAATTTAAAGTCCTCGATATCGTTCTTCATGAATGTGAAACCCTCTGCCCAACCTAACATTGCTTCGTACATCAATTCCTAAGAAGAACTGATACTTCCAAAGCTCGAAGTACAAAAGGGAAGACTTCTGAACAACTCACAAATTTCTTGTTTTACTAGACCACCTTCTGAAAACCCATGCTTCGCAACAACCTCCACATACTGAAAGAGAATGAACCTCAAAACACCTTCCCTCTGCATATCTGCCAAGCCTTTCATGTCACTTGTGCAAGCTCCACCTTCGAGTTCATAGAAGACAAGTGACATAAATGCTCCTTCAATGCTCGAGCATTCAGGATGAAGGGGGAAGAGCCCTCTATGTGAATGCCCATGTGTCCCCCGTCGCGGAGAGCGAGGGATCCACACCAAATTCTTAAGTGCCATCATAATGTAAGAAAATATGAGGCTTAGGGATGTGAAACTAGAGAGATCATGGAACATGTTTGACCACCATTTCTCCATTTACATAAAGCACCCATCCTTGTGTTATCCTTATATTTATGATTTAAAAAATCTTAACTTGATTTTAAGAAAACATAAAATAAAAATAAAATAAATTTAAATTTAAAAGAAAACATATATATGTTTTAAATTTTTTATACTAAAAATATTTGAAAATTAAATAAATATATTATAACATTATCAATCGATTTTTAAGAAATTCTTTACATTGATAAATATAAACATATCATTTATAGCAATAAAAATAATAATTAAAATTTATGTTATTAAAGTAAGGGTGAAACAAAGGTATAATTTAAACGCATACAAATAATTTGAATATCGACTTCTTTCCATATCTTGTTCACAACTTTTTAAATTTAAATTTGGTTATTGCCCATTGTTTTATTTGGAAGGGCTTCAAAACATGAATAATAAACTAGTGATTCAAAACACGTAAACAAATTATCATAAATTCAAATATATTAGAGAAAACAAAACATTAATATTAGCCATCGTTAGAAGAGGGGAGGTGATAGGTATATATTAATTTTTTATATTTTAATAAATATTAATTTAAAAATAGTCTTACTATCTTTGATGGTATTTGAGGATTTTGTTTGTTAGCCAAGTTCAGGGTTTGAAATTCAGCGGTTGTGGAAAGAGACACGAAAAAATCTATCCAAGGTAAGAGTTGGTGTGGCTCAAGCTTGGTGCGACCCCCAAGTGATTTAAGAGCTTAAATGACCCTGGGTCATAGTTTCTTAAACCAAAAACCACTCTAACTAATTAAGAAAATTCATGCAAAAAAATATATTATTCAAACAAAAAAATACACAAAATAATTTCATAAAACATAAACTTAATTATACATATTTAAAGACATTATGTACATATTCAAATCTTAATGTGCCCCTAGAGAATTTCACTAAGTGAGCCTAAGGCATATCACATGCATTCACACAAATTTAAGAATACTCTTTATTTAATTAAACATTAAAGAATATGTTTAAAAATCATCTTTTTAACCTCCTTCTCACCCAAATATAATCTATATTCATTTTTAATGACATTTTTGAAACTTATTTTTTATTTTTACCACTAGTATGATGACATGACACCACCTTTATAAACCTTGTAATATTATAAGGTGAAATATGAAATCTTGTTAGCAAAAGATATTTTAAGAGGTGGAATAAATCCTTGAATACCCACACCACCTTCATATGTAATTCAAACCTCATCATACCTTATTCCACCCCTCACTGCCTAATTATAATCCCTATTCCACCCCTCACTGCCTAATTATAATCCCTACTTAGTATTCACATGTTTTAGCATATTAAAAATATACCTATATATGTGTATGTAATAACAAATAAAATATACATAAATATTAAATAATTATTATATATATAATTTTAAAGGACTCATTCTTTCACTTCTTTTTAAGTGTTTTTAGGAGTTATATAAACATGGCACTCTTATTTTTTTGTATTAATCATATTCTATTTATTCATATTCATATATTTTACTCATTATTTATTATGGCTTATTTGATTTACAAGTATTTTGGTACTTTGTTAATCCTTGTGTGAATGAATTTTTCTTTAGTTTATCTGGTATCGAAATGAATATTGATTCGGCGACTTGTGACCAAAATTATCGAAATTCCTTTGAATTTAGGTCTATGACTTCTAGCAATTAAAATTCAGAAGCACTGAGAAAGGTCTTTGACCACATTGAACACTCAATCTTCCTCAATCAATAAAAACAAAATTCGCAAAAAAAAGAGAAAAAGAAGTAAAAAAATAAAAGAAGGATATTTACCAAAAAAAGTAAAAATATAAAAGAAAAGGAAAATAAAAGAAAAATAGATATATTTATTAAACGAACACATGGTTTTATGAAACCACACTAGACATGGTTTTTCTTAAATAATAAAATTATAAAGGAGTTATATAAGGTGTATACAAGGAACATATAAAGTGATTGAAGAAGTGTTCCGAAGGTTATAAAGTGGTTTTTCCAAGTTATTTAAAAGAGATTATAAAAAAAATGACTATATTAAAAGTCAATTAAAGTGAGTTGGAGTTAAATTAGTAATTTAAGAGAAATGTGTTTTATTAATTGAAGAAAAAACAAATTTCAAAGTGGAGACATGGAAGAATTATATAATAATCAATTTATATTTTTTATAATAGTTATTTTTTTTTAATAAAAAATATTTTAGAAAAAAAAAGGGCAAAACGAAGATACAGATTTTACTAAGGAGAAAATAAGATTTCTCAATGTTCCATCTAAAGTGCCTTTTACAATGTTAATAGTTACGGGAGTATTTTATACAAGTCCTATTAGTGTTGTTATTTGTTCAATTAATAAAGAAATTTGTATTAATGTTGATATTACAAATCAACTACAAGTTTCATAATTAGTTATAGAGAATAATGAATGGAACGAAGAGTAGAAAAATGAATTAGACTTACACATCGGTATTATTATAATCTTATATATGAATTTAATGTCACAGCTATAGATAATCGTATTATTGATATAATGTTAGGTTATAATTGGCTCGAAACAATGGGTACATTCACCTTTAATGCAACAAAGAAATTCATGGCCTTCTTCCATAAGAAGAATAAAGTAACAATACATGACTCATCAGTGACAGCGCCCTTATCAACGAATACAAACGAAGAATCACCTTATGGAAGCTATGAAGAATTAGAGGAAAAAGTAAAGCACTTGAAGAAACTCATCATGGACAAGGACAAATAAATCATGCAAATTCAGGAAAAAATAGAATGTCAAGAATCAGAGATCTGCCAACATCAACAACAAATAAAAGAAATCCATCAGAAAAATTATGACATTAAAAAAGCACAAGTTAGAGATCACACAAGTCAATAAAATGTTATCAAACAATACTTAAGAAATATTTTGGCTAAAAAGCCATACTAAGGTTTTCGTTACAAAAATAAAGAATATGAAAAATAGTTGAAAGATAGAGCACTCTAATGAAGACATCGAAGGAAAAATTCTAAAGAACCAAGAATAAAATCATTGCCTTTAAAATCACAATGAAGATCTTAAGGAACAACTTAAGAAGTACAAAGATGTCGAAAGTCGCAAGAACGAATGGTTAAGAAGATTATAATAAGTTGTTATAAAATAAATTAGAAGAAATACAAAATGAGATATCAAAATCTTCAAAAATACAATTTGTAGAAAACACACCATTACAAATCCAATTCAAATCACAGTCCAAGATATCAAGCTAGTTGAAGAAAAACATACACGAAAGTTAAGACAAGAAGATACTACTAGTATGATCAAGGAAAATAACGTTCTCTATCGACATCCAAACCATAAAAGTCAGAAACAACTAACAAAATATATTTATACCAATGCAACCAAATCCCATGACATCAGTTCATTATGGAAGCACAACATTCTGCCAAAAATCAATTTAGGATCCTTCTACGTTTCGAAAGTTGTGTTCAACACTTAGAAGTTCATATCGGCATGTATCGTCAACGATGACGCAACACAAAAAAATGCAAGAACATTACTAATGCATGGCGTAAGTCTTCTTCATCTAGTATGCTTTGAGGACAAAACATTTATGAAGAGGAAGACAATGTAAAAAATAAAATAATATATCAATATTAATAAACAAATCATAAAATAATAAAATAAAAGCAATTAAACAAAATATTAAATAAATTTGATATATAATTAATTGGATAAATAAAGGCATACTTTTTGTATTATTGAAAAGACACATAAAACCGTATTTAAATGGTCCATCAAATTGTATTCTAATAATGTGTCATATAATTCATATTCAATCATTATTTCAGTGTTATATTTTATGCAATAATTTAAAGAGGAAACTTTTTTTCACTGTTTTTTTTAGTTTTTCAGGTAAATCCAATAACAATTCCCAGAAATTCTAAATAAAAATTATTAAACTTATATGATTTGGTTGCCCTTAAAATTTATGACAAGGCTGAATCTGTTTCTGCACTTTAAAAAACAGTATAAAAGATGATAAATCAAGTACTCTATATAGTCGTGTTTTCTGCAGTATAAACCCTACTAAATATAAAGGCCTTAGGGTCAACTCTTGATGGCCCAGATTTGAACCCACCCGCTAATAATATTCAACATGTAGTAGAGTAATAAATGCTGAGGCAGTTGCACCGTGAGTCGTCTGAACCCAACTGTTCACAGTGCAGCCGCCAAAGCATTTATTACTAAGCAAATTTGGATGCAATGATGCAGAGAGAGTTAAAGAATCAGAGAATAAAGTAGTTGAATTCTGCGACCAAAATGGCTGCGGCGACAAGAAGTGCAGAGAAAATTGTCGTTCTTACTTTTGGAATGTCTTCAATTTGTTACCTTTTTCCAGTTGACACTTGTGGCAACTGTCTCTGAAGATATCCCCATTCTCATCAGTAAATTAAAGTTGACAATAAGGAGGAGAGTTTGACTTCCAAACTCCTTTGAATTTCTATTTGTGCTATGCCATATTTTGTCAATGTGGGTGATTTGGAAGTAGCATTCAGGAGAGTGGTTTGGATTCTGGAGAAGATACTTTTTACAACGCAATTTATAATCAAGATGATGAAATGTGTAAGTATGTAATGCATATTTTTTTTTTATATTTAAATTTAAAATTTAAAATAAATATATATTAAATTCAATAAATATATTTGTAAAATAAATTTTCTTATAAATATGTTCATACATAATGACTATTTTTTTTATATATTCATAATTAAAAATAAAAATAAATACATATTAAATTGAATAAACATAAATACATTTGTAAAATATATTTCTAATAATTTTAAAACTTCAATAATAATAATAAAAGATTGTATAATCAAATATATTATTAAACAAATTGAAAATAAAATAAAAATAAAAATAATGTTTAAATCTTATTGGTATTTTTACTTGTTATTTGTAATGAATGAATTTATGCTTCAAAAGCATTATACAAAGACTATGTACATCATCTACCAAAACTTAGTCTAACATTATAATGTCAATTATGTGCATTTACAATATCAAATAAATTCATAATAATTGTAAAATAAATTCATAATAATTTTTATAATCTAGTAATAAAAAGATTGTACAAGAGATCTTGGTAATATCTTAATTGATTTTAATATTTTATAAAATTATAAATAAAGTAAGAAAATAATAATATTTGAATTTTGTGGGTATAAATATCTTAATTCATTTTAATATTTTATAAAATTGAAAATAAAGTAAGAAAATAATAATATTTGAATTATGTTGATACTTTTCTTTGTTGTTTGTAATAATGAATGTGTGCATAAAGTAGTCTAGTACATCTATAGCTATTACTCCGAAAGTGGATTATCAAAGAAAGAGACTGAGATTTATGATTTTGATATATCAAACGTTAAATATATATCATATATATGAGGGAAGGATTTAAATATGGCACTCAAGGCACAGTGTTCTGGAGAATCAACACATTTCTCTAACTCATATGGAACTTCGATGTTATGCTTCTCAAGAAGTTGAGACATGATATCCATATTATTATTGAAACATTTCTTCTCGGGATAAAATACCTTGTTGTAATAAGAACACTCGGATGCACTTCCTCTCTTCTTGACTTTCTTCATTGAACCTTCATTAGTAGGCTCCAAACTTTCATCTTCATTATCTGACGTTGCCTTCTTCTCTTTCACAATTTGCTTCTCTTTGGATTTGGTATTCTTGCTTCCTTTAACTATGAGAGCAGGATCCTTGCCACTGAAAGATCTAAGAGCACCGATATGGATTAATTTATCTTTATCATTTGTCAGTGAATCAATGAATGTACTCAAAGAAGTCATTTTCCAATTACAAATAGCAAGCCTAGTAGCATGAAATGTAGACACAAAAAATGAGTATTTAGGACCCAATTTTGATAGGATGGAAATGATCAACTAATATTCCTTCTTGTCAATACCACATTGCTTTAGAAATAGAACAAGTGACTTGAATTTGGTGAAGAAACCCTCAATAGAATTGAAACTGCTTGGACTCAATGAGAATAACTCATTTTCCAACTGATGCGCTCTTAATACATCTTTAACTCTAAAGAGAGACTCAAGTTTGGTCCATACTTGGTTTGGAGTGGTTAAACCATCTAGATGAAAGAGTAGACAGGGGGGAAATAGAGAGGCAAAGAAATCAATAGGCTTCATCCAACCTATTATGCCACTTAGCTTTCTCAACGACATAGTTTTGTTCATTTTCTAAAGCCATAGAAACTCTATAAAGTCCATTACTGTGCAATAGAATGTCAATTTTGGCTTTCCATTTGTGATAGTTGAAGGGATTCAAGATCATAGCTGAAGAAGAATCCATACTAAGATGTTGACGTGCTCAAGAAGATACTATCTGAAACCTGCACAAATAAAACTAGGAGAAAATCTTGTAAGCTTAATAACAAGCTCTTCTTCAAAGAGGAATAAGAGACTAGATGCGCTCCGATAGAGAGAACATATAGCTCCTCAACTCTATTGAACTTGAAAAACCTTGTGCTCTGATACCATGTAGAAATTGTAGCTCTGATACCATGTAAAAATAGAGCCTTGATGCAAAGAAGAAGCACATGAAGTAGATCTTGTTACAAAGATAATTCTTATAAGCATGCACAAGGAAAATAGAGAGATGAATAGTAACACTAGATACAAGATAAGTGAAGAATGATCAAATATCTTTCTATTGTATTATTGATCAAATTAATGTACACAAATAATACATCCTTCATAGGTAAATTCGAGTTTCTTAGGAGACAACTCATGCTAGCTCATAAAGCAGACTTACCAAATATGATAAACCCCCATAGGTGGATAAAACACTTTCCAAATATGCAAGGACCTCACTAATTGGATAAACCATGAGTGAGTTTCATGAGTGATGGAAAAACATGCTAACCATAGAATATGAAGAGAAAATAATGGAGGATGTGTTGACAACAAAAGATAGCAATTTCCTAGTTGACTAGCTTTACCTTATCCACGAAAAAGCAGGATAAAAGTAGTATAAAAACAGAATATGTAGGATGCCGCAGTTACTAATTCTGGCAGTCAATAAAGTGGGCAGGATCTAACAATAATTAGGATAAAGGCGCTCCTAGGGTATATATGGAAAGTATTAACCAAATGGTGCTAGTGGATGCCAACTATCTAGGCTAGTAGGTAGGAATATTTTTTTATTTACATATTTAACTTATGTAATCATCACTGCCTCTCAACCTTATCTGCATTCTCTACATCAATATTTGAATTCGGTTTTCAAGTGAAATTCAGAAACTAAATGTTATCTATGATTCTTCGGGAGATGGAGGAGGAAGGTATTTTTATGTCTTTTCTATCTGACACTTATTCCAACTTGCAACAAAGTGGCCAAGAAGATTAATTGCAGTTTAATAAAAGACTAGATACATGAAGTAGTTATCGACTCGACGAGAAGAACCATTGTAATTTTATGCCAGATAGCAATTGAGGAAGGTTAAAAACCATAGGATTGCAGGAGAGGTCGAGTCTAAATCATTCAAGAATCAAAACTTGGAATTGTTACCGAACCCTCTCGAATTTTATGAAAAATACCAAAGGAAAAGCAATGAACATAGTACTCAATACAGTTCCTTAATGAAACTACTCATGATTACAGACATTAAAGAGAGAGATTTGTACATGTTGAGTTAATGTATTGTGCAATTGCTATGTGGTTGATATTTAGTACTATGGCCTAACATGGCATATCAATGTTAGATGTGTACCATGAGTTTTAAAAAAGGGTCGAGGCCAAGATTAAACTAATATCGAAGCTCACCATTAAATAGGGTAAACAATATTCCAAGCCATGTGTGGGACTCAATACCATGTTAAAATGTATCAAGCCATTAGTGGTATTCGATACCATGTTAAAGCTTCAGCCAATGATTATGAATTATCAAAAAATATATATAGTTGCCTATATATACTCTATATGCCTAAGTTGATTTTAAAATATTATGAAAAATATTAAACAAATACTCATCAATTTTTTAATAGAAACTTGAAAACCTATTGTATTAAAAAAGGTTGTGCACAACCATTCATTACAGAGAAAAGAGAAGTTGTCTAAATTCTATAGTTTTCTGAGAGGAGAATACTAAAACATGAACTAGCTTAGTTTTACAAAAAATTATATTTTGCTTCCTAGAATTCACCATAATATTAGAGGGATATACCCTTACAAACTGTTGATTTAGCAAAACACACAAAAAACATTTAACAACCTGAATAAAAACCATTATAGCTACTCCTTGCTTGTAAATCCATAAAAGGGTTGCAGAACAAAGGTTTCTTCCATTAGATGAACACCATCAATACGGGACTCTTGACAATGATGACATTGAGACATCTTCGCCATTTTCATGATTTCTTCTCTTATAATATCAACTATTCCCATAAGTTCCTTCAAATTCCCCTCCAAGTCATCAATCCCAATGTATCGATAGGAGAGATGCTCCGATATGTACCTAATATCTGCAACGATCTCCATATCCGCCTGATCCCCTTTGCATACAGCTTCAAAGACCCTGAGCATATGCAATTTAAAGTCCTCGATATCATTCTTCATGAATGTGAAACCCTCTGCCCAACCTAACATTGCCTCGTACATCAATTCCTGAGAAGAACTGATACTTCCAAAGCTCGAAGTACAAAAGGGAAGACTTCTGAACAACTCACAAATTCCTTGTTTTACTAGACCGCCTTCCGAAAACCCATGCTCCGCAACAACCTCCACATACTGAAAGAAAATGAACCTCGAAACACCTTCCCTCTGCATATCTGCCAAGCCTTTCATGTCACTTGTGCAAGCTCCACCTTCGAGTTCATAGAAGACAAGTGACATAAATGCTCCTTCAATGCTCGAGCATTCAGGATGAAGGGGGAAGAGCCCTCTATGTGAATGCCCATGTGTCCCCGGTCGCGGAGAGCAAGGGATCCACACCAAATTCTTAAGTGCCATCATAATGTAAGAAAATATGAGGCTTAGGGATGTGAAACTAGAGAGATCATGGAACATGTTTGACCACCATTTCTCCATTTACATAAAGCACCCATCCTTGTGTTATCCTTATATTTATGATTTAAAAAATCTTAACTTGATTTTAAGAAAACATAAAATAAAAATAAAATAAATTTAAATTTAAAAGAAAACATATATATGTTTTGAATTTTTTATACTAAAAATATTTAAAAATTAAATAAATATATTATAACATTATCAATCGATTTTTAAGAAATTCTTTACATTGATAAATATAAACATATCATTTATAGCAATAAAAATAATAATTAAAATTTATGTTATTAAAGTAAGAGTGAAACAAAGGTATAATTTAAACCCATACAAATAATTTGAATATCGACTTCTTTCCATATCTTGTTCACAACTTTTTAAATTTAAATTTGGTTATTGGTCATTGTTTTATTTGGAAGGGTTTCAAAACATGAATAATAAACTAGTGATTCAAAACACGTAAACAAATTATCATAAATTCAAATATATTGGAGAAAACAAAACATTAATATTAGCCATCGTTAGAAGAGGGGAGGTGATAAGTATATATTAATTTTTTATATTTTAATAAATATTAATTTAAAAATAGTCTTACTATCTTTGATGGTATTTGAGGATTTTGTTTGTTAGCTAAGTTCAGGGTTTGAAATTCAGCAGTTGTGGAAAGAGACACGAAAAAATCTATCCAGGGTAAGAGTTGGTGTGGCTCAAGCTCGGTGCGACCCCCAAGTGATTTAAGAGCTTAAATGACCCTGGGTCATAGTTTCTTAAGGAGTAAACTTTCTACCCGACCATTTGCACCGATCGGACGACCAGCAATGCGTGATGTGAAAGCTCACGCGAGCTAGGTCGTCCGATCGGTGCAAATGGTCAGGTAGAAAGTTTACTCCGTTTCTTAAACCAAAAACCACTCTAACTAATTAAGAAAATTCATGCAAAAAAATATATTATTCAAACAAAAAAATACACAAAATAATTTCATAAAACATAAACTCAATTATACATATTTAAAGACATTATGTACATATTCAAATCTTAATGTGCCCCTAGAGAATTTCACTAAGTGAGCCTAAGGCATATCACATGCATTCACACAAATTTAAGAATACTCTTTATTTAATTAAACATTAAAGAATATGTTTAAAAATCATCTTTTTAACCTCCTTCTCACCCAAATATAATCTATATCCATTTTTAATGACATTTTTGAAACTTATTTTTTATTTTTACCACTAGTATGATGACATGACACCACCTTTATAAACCTTGTAATATTATAAGGTGAAATATGAAATCTTGGTAGCAAAAGAGATATTTTAAGAGGTGGAATAAATCCTTGAATACCCACACCACCTTCATATGTAATTCAAACCTCATCATACCTTATTCCACCCCTCACTGCCTAATTATAATCCCTACTTAGTTTTCACATGTTTTAGCATATTAAAAATATACCTATATATGTGTATGTAATAACAAATAAAATATACATAAATATTAAATAATTATTATATATATAAAATTTTAAAGGACTCATTCTTTCACGTCTTCTTAAGTGTTTTTAGGAGTTATATAAACATGGCACTCTTATTTTTTTGTATTCATCATATTCTATTTATTCATATTCATATATTTTACTCATTATTTATTATGGCTTATTTGATTTACAAGTATTTTGGTACTTTGTTAATCCTTGTGTGAATGAACTTTTCTTTAGTTTATCTGGTATCGAAATGAATATTGATTCGGCGGCTTGTGGCCAAAATTATCGAAGTTCCTTTGAATTTAGGTCTATGACTTCTAGCAATTAAAATTTAGAATCACTGAGAAAGGTCTTTGACCACATTGAATACTCAATCTTCCTCAATCAATAAAAAAACAAAATTCAAAAAAAAAAGAAAAAGAAGTAAAAAAATAAAAGAAGGATATTTACCAAAAAAATAAAAATATAAAAGAAAGGCAGAAAATTAAAGAAAAGGAAAATAAAAGAAAAATAGATATATTTATTAAACGAACACATGGTTTTATGAAACCACACTAGACATGGTTTTTCTTAAATAATAAAATTATAAAGGAGTTATATAAGGTGTATACAAGGAACATATAAAGTGATTGAGGAAGTGTTCCGAAGGTTATAAAGTGGTTTTTCCAAGTTATTTAAAAGAGATTATAAAAAAAAAATGATTATATTAAAAGTCAATTAAAGTGAGTTGGAGTTAAATTAGTAATTTAAGAGAAATGTGTTTTATTAATTGAAGAAAAAACAAATTTCAAAGTAGAGACACGGAAGAATTATATAATAATCAATTTATATTTTTTATAATAGTTATTTTTTTTAAATAAAAAATATTTTAGAAAAAAAAGGGCAAAACGAAGATACAGATTTTACTAAGGAGAAAATAAGATTTCTCAATGTTCCATCTAAAGTGCCTTTTACAATGCTAATAGTTACGGGCATATTTTATACAAGTCCTATTAGTGTTGTTATTTGTTCAATTAATAAAGAAATTTGTATTAATGTTGATATTACAAATCAACTACAAGTTTCATAATTAGTTATAGAGAATAATGGATGGAACGAAGAGTAGAAAAATGAATTAGACTTACAGATCGGTATTATTATAATCGTATATATGAATTTAATGTCACAGCTACAGATAATCGTATTATTGATATAATGTTAGGTTATAATTGGCTGGAAACAATGGGTACATTCACCTTTAATGCAACAAAGAAATTCATGGCCTTCTTCCATAAGAAGAATAAAGCAACAATACATGACTCATCAGCGAATACAAACGACAACGCATACAAACGAAGAATCACCTTATGGAAGCTATGAAGAATTAGAGGAAAAAGTAAAGCACTTGAAGAAACTCATCATGGACAAGGACAAATAAATCATGCAAATTCAGGAAAAAATAGAATGTCAAGAATCAGAGATCTGCCAACATCAACAACAAATAAAAGAAATCCATCAAAAAAATTATGACATTAAAAAAGCACAAGTTAGAGATCACAAAAGTCAATAAAATGTTATCAAACAATACTTAAGAAATATTTTGGCTAAAAAGCCATACTAAGGTTTTCGTTACAAAAATAAAGAATATGAAAAATAGTTGAAAGATAGAGCACTCTAATGAAGACATTGAAGGAAAAATTCTAAAGAACCAAGAAGAAAATCATTGCCTTTAAAATCACAATGAAGATCTTAAGGAACAACTTAAGAAGTACAAAGATGCCGAAAGTCGCAAGAACGAATGGTTAAGAAGATTCAGAATGATAATAAGTTGTTATAAAATAGAATTGAAGAAATACAAAATGAGATATCAAAATCTTCAAAAATACAATTTGTAGAAAACACACCATTACAAATCCAATTCAAATCACAGCCCAAGATATCAAGCTAGTTGAAGAAAAACATACACGAAAGTTAAGACAAGAAGATACTACTAGTATGATCAAGGAAAATAACGTTCTCTATCGACATCCAAACCATAAAAGTCAGAAACAACTAACAAAATATATTTATACCAATGCAACCAAATCCCATGACATCAGTTCATTATGGAAGCACAACATTCTGCCAAAAATCGATTTAGGATCTTTCTGCATTTCGAAAGTTGTGTTCAACACTTAGAAGTTCATATCAGCATGTATCTTCAACGATGACGCAACACAAAAAAATGCAACAACATTACTAGCCCATGGCATAAGTCTTCTTCATCAATATGCTTTGAGAACAAAGCATTTATGAAGAGGAAGACAATGTAAAAAATAAAATAATATATCAATATTAATAAACAAATCATAAAATAATAAAATAAAAGCAATTAAACAAAATATTAAATAAATTTGATATATAATTAATTGAATAAATAAAGCAGATTTGGATGCAATGATACAGAGAGAATTAAAGAATCAGAGAATAAAGTAGTTGAATTCTGCGACCAAAATGGCTGCGGCGACAAGAAGTGCAGAAAAAATTGTCGTTGTTACTTTTGGAATATCTTCAATTCGTTACCTTTTTCCAGTTGTCACTTGTGGCAACTGTCTCTGAAAATATCCCCATTCTCATCATTAAATTAAAGTTGAGAATAAGGAGGAGAGTTTGACTTCCAAACTCTTTTGAATTTCTATTTCTATTTGTGCTATGCCATATTTTGTCAATGTGGGTGATTTGGAAGAAGCATTCAGGAGGGTGGTTTGGATTCTGGAGAAGATACTTTTTACAACGCAATTTATAATCAAGATGATGAAATGTGTAAGTATGTAATGCATATCTTTTTTATATATTTAAAATTAAAATTAAAAATAAATATATATTAAATTGAATAAATATAAATATATTTGTAAAATAAATTTTCTTCTAAATATGTCTATACATAATGACTATTTTTTATATATTCATAATTAAAAATAAAAATAAATACATATTAAATTGAAAAAACATAAATATATTCATAATTAAAAATAAAAATAAATACATATTAAATTGAAAAAACATAAATACATTTGTAAAATATATTTCTAATAATTTTAAGACTTCAATAATAATAATAAAAGATTGTATAATCAAATATATTATTAAACAAATTGAAAATAAAATAAGAATAAAAATAATGTTTAAATCTTATTGGTACTTTTACTTGTTATTTGTAATGAATAAATTTATGCTTCAAAAGCATTATACAAAGACTATGTACATCATGTACCAAAACTTAGTCTAGCATTATAATGTTAACCAATTATGTGCATTTCAATATCAAATAAATTCATAATAATTTTTATAATCTAGTAATAAAAAGATTGTATGAAGAGATCTTGGTAATATCTTAGTTGATTTTAATATTTTATAAAATTATAAATAAAGTAAGAAAATAATAGTATTTGAATTTTGTTGGTATTAATATCTTAATTCATTTTAATATTTTATAAAATTGAAAATAAAGTAAGAAAATAATAATATTTGAATTTTGTTGATACTTTTCTTTGTTGTTTGTAATAATGAATGTGTGCATAAAGTAGTCTAGTACATCTATAGCTATTACTCCCAAAAAAATAAAGTGATTAATCATGTTTGTGTCATGTATATTGAACTTTTAAAAACATATATAAACACCTATTTATTATTCATAATTGTTTTCATGTATTGAACTCTTTAAAAACATATATAAACACCTATTCATAATTGTTTTCATGTAGAGAACCTAAGATTAAATTTTCTCAACATGATTATCATTTATTTCAATACATTTGGGTTTTCTTTCCTTATTCTTTTTCCTACCAATACAACAAATTCAAAATATATTAAAAATTATGCCTTTGAGAATATGTATTGAATGACATAGATTGGCAATATTCAATAGTGAATTGTAAAAATTATCAAATCCACACTAGAGGGAGAATATATTTTCTACCTTCTCATAACAAAATCCTTCTTAAGCTTATTTTTTATTGAAACCTCCTTCATAGCATAGGCCTGCAACTTCTTATTCACTTCTATAGTTGAAAAAAAATGGTTGAAGAAATCAAGAATACACAAAGGTGTGAGAGAGCCATAATAGTATGAAGTGGGTTTATAATATTCCCACACCCCCTTTTAAGTATGACTTATGATGATATGTATGAAATAATCAGATGCATATGTATGCATATAGGTGTATATAGGGCCCAACAACAAGGATATGGTCACCCTTTACAATTATTTTGTCTAGAAAGTGAGGAAAGAGGCAAACCCGCATGGGGAAAATCCTCCCTCAAGAAAGGAAAAGGCACAAAACTTGAAACATGTCTTCAATTATGTCTTTAAGTTCACTTGAATGAGTTGAATGAACTTCTTCTAGTGAAATAATTTGATGAAGAAATCATGAACTCCGTGATCATGCGCTAGAGTGTAGAATCTGCAAGAAAGAAGAGGAGAGACTCCTTGTATCTCATCATCTGATGAATTAGGAGAATTATCTGAATGCTTCTTGTTGCTAAAAAAATATGATATTCAAACACAATCTGAAAAGAAAAAGAGATATGTGCATAATCCTTCCCAAAGAGTACAAAAATCAAGACAATTAGTAACACAATCAGTTCCTTGTATAGTTGAAAAATTGTGATGTGGATCACATATCATTCTTCCAATCTGATGTAGCACCTTCCCAAATATGGTATGAGGATGAAAAGACTTTGATATATCAGAAATATTATCATATGGAACAACAAAGACCAAATATCTAGTGTCTCCATGTCACATGCCCCAATTTGCAAAACAATTTCATGTTTTTGAGGAACATTATGTTATATTTTATGTTAAAGTTTGGAATTAATGACCAAGTGGGGTTAAGGATAATTTAATGTATTTCAGAATATTTTATTAATAAATAAATGAAACATGAGACAACAAATTAGGGGAGTTGCTAAATGAGTGTTTACTAGTCACTTGGTGGAGGAGGCTGGGTTGAGAGCAGATTGACATGTGGCAGCATCCTCAAACTACTTATAGCTGTTGCAGGTGGCAACTTCCCTATTTTTGTGATCATGATTCCCCAAGAAAGTGGAACAGGAGCAAGTGGCTCATTAAGTAAAACTGACCCAAAACACCTAGGCATGCTAATAAAACTTCCCATTGAAGAGAGCTAAGGCTGCTCATTCTGGATTTGTGATCATTCTGAGTGAATGAAGTGCACATGTGAATTCGATGGAAGGGACTAGCTGAAGTAAGTTTGAGGCGATAAGTGTTGAAGACCTGAACTAGTGCAGCTATTCTAAGCTGAGTTCATACTGATGTAAGCAAAACTGATTAACCGTTGAAAATTCAGTGGAGTTGTAGAGGATTTCAAGACTACATCTCTCACCCAGTACTTCTACCAGGAGGACTAGGAGACCAGCTCGGGGGTCTTGAGAATCGCAGTCCAGCTCTTCTCCAGGAGTTGGTTGGGAGGAACAGCTTCCTTAAGCTATTGTCACCTCATCTACACTTCCAGGTTTTGCTTAGTTCAGTTATTTAAATTATTCACTGTGTCTGGAAAGTTTAAGAGTTTTTCATTAATATAGTATATTACTGTTTTATTTCTGTTAGGGATAAATAGGAAAATTATATATGTTGTGAAAATTAGTAACTAGCTAGATTAGGGTAAATTAGTAAAGAAATTTCTAAGTTAATTGATAGATAGGAAAAATTACCTAAACTGTATTTTTCCACACCTTTTGCAAGGCAGTACTCTAGTACAGTAGGTTTATTTATTTTCAAATAAGTAGATTCAATAAAACATGAATCCAGATGCAAATGGTTACTTTCTACAGGACTTTGTGTAAATTATTGATAGAACTTCAGTTGTATTTGTGTTACTTACTTAAAGTATTTAAATAAACTAAATAAAGATAGAAGAACAAGCCTAAGTAAAACACATTAGTATATGTAATATTTTATACAGTAAAACTAGCAAAGTTACATATTATAAACCTAGTATGTAATCCTAAATAGATATTATAGGAATAGTAAATTATCTAAACTAGGTTTAACTTAGTAAAACAGTAAATTAGGTTAAATAATTGCCCGGTTAGCTTATGTGAAAATGTAAACTAGGGTTACTAAAACAACATTACTAGATTTGTAACTTTAAAGAAGATTTAAGGTTTATAAAAGAACTGTTCTTTTATAACCAAATAAAATCATAAATTATAATTATAAAAAATCTAGAAGTATAATCCAAAAATACAGAGGATAGGTAAATTTAGTCATTAATAATAATTTCTCTGTTCTATCTTTACAATTCATTGCTGCATTAAAAATAATGCTATTATCAAAGTATTCCATTGTCAATTTCTCCCAATTCATAATTTATCTAGAAGAGAACAAAATTTAACTAATAAACCATCTAACCTAATTCCTCAAAGGAATTTAATAATAAACACAACCAGCATAAAAATAATATACAAATATTAACCAAATTTAGATACTATTAATGCAACTTTAAGCTGTAGTATTTTTTATAAATATTAAAACGAAACTGAACAAATTGAGTCTCAACTCACAGCCTTTACATTAGAAGTCAAGGCTTAAAAGCTTGAATCAAAGTATCTATACTTAAACAGAGTTCACAAAAATGAAAACAACCATCTGTTTCAGCTACGAAATCCCTTTTTCAAAAACCAGAAGCGTTGTAAGAACAACCTTTAAGTTCTTTTTAAAAAACCCTAAACAAATCTGCATCTAACGACCCAATGGCCTAACCGTAAGAGTCACGGATTTAAGCCAGTTCCAAACAACACTTTTATAAGTTAATCATGACCGAAAGGGCTCGGAAAAAAACTAATTCCTTAAGTCTCAGCTGAGAGAGCCTGAATTCTTCCATTACAAAATAGCCAATAGGGCTTTTTAATCAAAAATAAAAATAAAAGAACAAATAGAGTATCTAAAAGCCACAACCGAACCAGAACCATCTTTCACACGGCAGTACCATCATAATCCATCATATAACTCTTGCAGGAGCACCTCAGGTGAAACCGAGGCTTACCAGTTTTAATGCCTTCACAAAAGCTCTATTGGTGGAGTTTAATAGAAATTCGTGACACCGTTGAGGAGCCTGCACAAAATCAAAAGAAAACGAATGTTAATATATAATCCCACAAATTAAAAAGAATTTTACTTATGCAGAATGGTAAAACCAATTTCAGTACTTACCCTGGAGAATGGCGTAGCTGTTTAGAAACTGCGAGATAACCCTAGCTTCCTCGTGAGTTCCACTAGATGCACTGGATCCCTGCCGACAAGGAAAAGCAGTGGCAGTATTCAGAAGTGAAGTCTCAGGCCGTGATGAGGAATGAACCAAACAATCATTAAGGAAACGAACAGTAAACCAAGAACTCAACTCACACAGTAAAAACAAGGCGAAGACAGCCCAACCCCAATACTCTTTACAACAGTCAAAACCACCTCACAACAGCAGTAAAATTCATGCATACTCCTTCTACACCAGCTCGTTATGGCTCACGAAGGCCTGCGTGCAAATGAATGGAGGTGTGACAACAAACCTAGAGGCCACGAGTTCACAGCTCAACCACTCCACAGCCAAGACCAAGCAAATGCGATTTTAGGGTTAAGACAAGCCTTTTCAATGCCTCCAAAGTCAACTAAACCCTAAGATTCAACCACCAACCACATGTACACCAAAATAATTTGCAATTATCGGTATCAAGCTATAGTTTGATAGTCTCGTTTTTAACCTGCACAATCATTTGGCTTACAAGTCAAAACCTTATGATATCATCGCATAAGTGTCATTATCATTGTTTGATTTCTTGTTTCACTAATCAAAGACTTGTGTTAGATGCTTATTTACTCTAGGGTTATATGTACAACTTTAAATTATCTATGTTTTCCTTATTGTTTTAAAAATAATGTTTACTTTTGAAAATAGTAAGATACCAACGATGGAGGTGAACTAACCTTCCATAGAAATACATAACCATATAGATCTTTAAGATAGGTTTTAATCTAAGCATAGTTTTTAAACTTCAAATATATGCTTTATCTACAAGAACTCATATAAACTGAGTTTTCTAACACAAGAAAATCAAATGTAAATACTTGATTTAGGAGAATCACTAACATAAAATGTTCAAAGATTAGAAAGAACTCAAACAAATATAAACAGTACCTTATACCAACACTGATGATAGATATATAGTTTTGGTTGCAAAATTGTTTAACATATCTTCTAGTTTATAGACTTCTTAGACCACTATGCTCTTAATGGCATAAGTAGAACTGGGCCTTTTTATACACCATTTAAGCATGAAAACACAAGTCTATAACTGAAAACACAAGGAGGATGATTAATGGAACAAGTATTGTGGTTGTAAACATAACTGCACTAAACCCATTCTTTTATGTTAGTGTTATTAAAAAATTCATGCAGATTTCTAACCATAGAAATACTAACAATACCTTTTACAGGGACAAGTTGCAAAACAAACAATTTAACTAGCATTTTATCCTATGATAGTTGAGTGTTATTCTCGATCTGGATTTTATTGGAACAAAACTGCTCACCTTTTAGAACCTATAAAAGAAGCATCACTTCACTGCGTTAGGTGTAAGCTAAGTAAGCCCCGATCTCATCTAAGGTTCTTTCCTACTTGACATAAGACAGTAATAACACACTGAGCATCAGATTCAGATGTGGTTTTCCTTCCCACACTTTTTAAACATAAACTGCTGAATTTAACATCCATAACATGGTGCTTCAAGATAAATAAATAAATTATATAGAACTAAAGAATTACAATGTTCAATTCTAATTACTATTGTTTGAGGAACCGCTAGCAGTTATTGTTTCATAAACAGTGACATCCTTGAAACATTTTAAGTTACATGAAAAATTTTAAATTTTTATGAATTTTTGGGTTATTACATGTGGTATCAGAGCACAAAATTCATACACTAGGCCTGAATGTGGCTCAACTTGCATAAATAAAACTGTAGATTTAAAACAAGCATACTAATTTTTACTTTTCTTTTTGAATTATACTTCCAGAGAATTTTTCTGAGTTAACTGCGGGTGTGGAAAGATTGGAAGAATATGAGGATGAGGAGTCCCCATTTACTGAACGAAGTAATTCTAAAAGAGAACCTATACAAGAAGAAATAACTAATAACTCTTCTGAATTGTTACAAACAGTCAAGGAACTAAGAACAGAGATGGAAACAGTCAAAAAGGAAAATGAGAGAATTCTGAGAGCTCAAGAGGAGCTAAATCAGATTTTAATGGAAATATTTCAGAATGAAGAAAAAGATAAATGAACAGAGTCTGAAGATATGCCTTACCAACATAAAGATAAAAATTCTAAACAATTTAAAATCGAAAGTAGTTCATCTTCTGAGGTTTATGGCGATCCACATGAAAAGAATTATCAATATACTAGTGATAGTAGCAAATATAATCATCATACAAGAAAGAGAAAGTTTAAACCTTACGAAGAAATCTCTATAGAATTCAAGAAAATTAAGCCACCAACCTTTAATGGTGAAACTGAGAAGGGAGAATAGGATAAATCATGCCATGTCTGGGATGAAGAAATATTTTCAAATTTATAATTACTCTAATCAACTGAAAGCTAGAATGGATATTTATAACCTCACTGGGAAGGCATATATTTGGTGGTAGGACCTAAAAAGTGTAAAAGGTATTAGGGAGAAAACCATTAACTGGAGTACGTTTAAGAAATATTTTAAGAAGAAATTCTTTCCTGAACAGTACTACGAGGAGCGGGCTAAGGAATTTTATGAATTAAAACTGGGAACAATGAACATGAAGCAAATAAACAGTAAATTTCTAAGTCTGCTCAGATATGTGTCGTAGATTGTGGATGAGAAGCCTAAGGTACAACGGTTTTTAAGCTGCTTACCCTTTAATATAAAAGACAGAATTGAGTATGACAATCCAAAAACTTTAGAAGAAACAATGAGAAAGGCGAATTTCTGTTATGAATAGAATCGTAAAAAGGAAAGTATGACAAATTGGAAGGCTAAAAGAACTAATAATTTTGAACAGAGGAAGAAAGGTTTTGTACCTAACCAGAATTTTAAGAATAATAACACACGAAATTTTCGTAATAAAAATTTCCGAGGGAACAAAAGTAATTCACAGATAAATCCAAATGGTCAAAGAAATAAAGAATATGTTAATAATCACAGTAACTATACCAAGAATTTTGAACGAAAGGAACCAGTAAAGTGCTGGGAATGCAATGGCCCTCATTATGCATCAGTTTGCCACAACCGAAAGAAGACTGTTAGCAATATACATATGATACAGGAGGAGATGATTGTTGGTGATCTAGCAAGGATGATGCCCAAGATCAATGCAACTTTGGAGAACATGCAAGCAGATTACCAAAATTCCATGGTGGAAGTGGAAGGTAAGCTGAATCAAATACCTATATCTATTTAATTGATCCAGGGGCTAGTTTAAGCTATATTTCTCCTCAGTTAGTATAAAAATGTAAGCTATCAGTAGAAAATTTTGCAATGTCTTGGTTAGTCCAGCTAGCTATTGGTGCAAAAAAAAAGTGATCAGATTTGTTAAGAATTGTACAGTAAAAATGGATCAGTTTGAAACCTCTGTTAAGCTTAATGTTTTACCTCTAGGATCTTATGATATGTTAATTGGTATGGATTGGTTAGAACAGCATAGGGTAGTCCTGAACTATTTCGATAAAACATTTACGTGTGTAAATAACGATGGAGAAATAGTAAATGTAAAAGGAATTCCTAGGAAAACAGCTATAAGACAGATTTCTACTTTGCAACTTAAGAGAGTTGTTTGGAAGGGATCTAAAGCCTTTGTTGTAACAGTAATTAATGAATAAAATACTAACAACAAAGATAAATTAAAATTGGAAGATATTTCGATCCCGAGGGAGTGTTCGGATGTCATTCTAGAAGAAATTCTGGGACTACCTTTGAAGCGGGAGTTAGACTTTACTATTGAGTTGGTACCTGGTGCAGTGCACAGCTCAAAAGCACCTTATCGAATGAATATACTGGAATTAAATGAACTAAAGTCGCAGTTAAAATAACTCATTGATAAGAATTATATTAGACCCAGTGTGTCTCCATGGGGAGCACCTGTTATTTTTGTTAAGAAGAAGCACGAAACTCTATGATTTTGTATATACTACCATCAACTAAATAAAAGGACTATCAAAAATAGATATTTGTTACCCCACATAGATGATCTGTTTCATCAGCTACATGGAGAAACTGTATTCTCAAATATTGATTTACGATCTGGTTACCACCAGGTCCGAATCAAAGATGAAGACATATTTAAAACAACTTTAGGACTAGGTATGGTCATTACAAGTTTGTTGTTATGTCATTTGGGCTTACTAATTCCCCAGCTGTTTTTATGTGTCTCATTAATAATGTAATGCATAAATACCTTGATAAGTTTGTGGTCGTATTCATTAACGACATCTTAATTTACTCAAATTCATAAGAAGAACATAAAGAACATTTAAAAATTGTCTTACAAGAGTTATGAGAATATCAACTCTATGCAAAATTTAGTAAATATGATTTATTTAAGTATAAAATACAATATATGGGTCATGTAGTGACTAAAGAAGGAATTTTTGTTGACCCCGAAAATATAAAGGCAATCGAAGAATGGCCAATCCCAAAAGACATAACTGACGTACGATCATTCATGGGGATTACTCGCTATTATTGAAGATTTATCGAAGGGTTTTCAAGAATTGCAAATCCCATAACTTCTTTACAGAAGAAAGGGAAGAAATTCGAGTGGATTCAAAAGTGTGAAGATAGTTTTTAAAAGTTAAAAACGTTATTAACTACCGCACCAATATTAAGAATTGCTGACCCTAATAAAGGTTTTATAGTATGTACTGACGCATGCAATGACGGTTTAGGTGGAGTTTTAACTCAGGAAGGACACGTCATTGCTTATGAGTCTAGGAAGCTGAAGATTCATGAGAAAAATTATGGGACCTATGACTTAGAATTGACTATTGTCAAACATGCCTTAAAAATGTGGTGTCATCATTTAATTAGAAGAAAGTTTATATTAATGACAGATAATAAAGGGTTAAAATACCTATAGAATCAAACTAACTTAAAAGCTAGGCAAGCTAGGTGGCTAGCTTTCCTCAGCGAGTACGATTTTGAAATCCAACATATCAAAGCAAAAGAAAATAAGGTTGCTGATGCTTTAAGCAGAAATGCAAAACTGAATTTTACAGCAGCAATCAGCACCTATAAAACAGATTTAGAAGAACAACTAGAAGAAGGAATAGGACAAGATGAAAATTATCGAAAATTACAAGCAAAGGTAAGAGAAAATTTAATTGAAAGTTTAAGTACAGGGTATAGTTTAAGTGAAAAGGGATTATTATTATATAAAGATAGACTATACGTACCTAATGTACCTAAGATTAAGTTGCTGATTTTAAACGAAATTCATAAAACTCCTTATTCAGGGCATCCAGGTTATCAGAAAAATATAACTATGCTAAGAAAGGATTTTTTTGGCCAAATATGAAAAATCAATTGGCAGAATATATTGCTAAGTGCTTTGAATGTCAACAAGTAAAGACTAAACATCAACATCCAGTTGGGTTACTTCAGCCATTATCTATTCCTAGCTGGAAGTGGGAGATAGTCAGCCTTGATTTTATCACAGGACTACCTAGAAATCAAAACTTGAATGACTCAATAATGGTAGTTGTTGATAAATTAAGCAAGGCAGCTCATTTTATACCTGTAAAAACTACTTATAAAGTTGCAAATATTGCTGATGTTTTCTTAAAACAATTTTTTCGTTTACATGGAATACCGAAAGCAATAATTTCAGACAGAGACCCTAAGTTTACGAGAAACTTTTGGAAGTCTTTGTTTAAAGTACTAAATACTACATTAAACTTCAACACCTCTTTCCATCCTCAAACAGATGGACAGACTGAAAGAGTAAATCAGGTATTGAAGGATCTGCTCAAAATGTATGTAAAAGAACAGCCAGGTAAATGGGAAGATTACTTACACCTAGTAGAATTTGCTTACAATAATCACTACCAAGCCTCATCAAGATATAGTCCTTTTGAAATTTTGTATGGTAGGAAGTGCAATACCCCATCTCATGGAGTAATCCAGTTGATAGGCTAGTATTAGGACCTGAATTATTAAAAGAGATGGATTTAATTGTAAAACAGGTGCAAGGTAACCTGAAAGTTGCGCAACATCAATAGAAAAGTAAAGCAGATCTTAAACAAACTCAAAAGGAGTTCCAAGTAGGTGAACATGTCTTTATTAAGGTGAGACCTAAAAAGAGTTCTCTGAGGTTAGGATGTTGTGTGAAGTTAGCACCGCGATATTGCGGACCTTTTGAAATACTGTCCAGGATAAGACAGGTAGCATATTAGTTAGCTTTACTGCCAAACTTAAAGGTTCACAATGTTTATCATATTTCTGTATTAAAAAAATATGTACATGATGCTACTCATGTTATTAATTGGAATGATGTGCAGGTGGAGCCTGAAGGATATTTTCTGGTGCAATCGGATTGTATCCTAGAAAGGAGGGAGATCTCGCTTCGGAATCACACCATTGGTCAAGTGAAGGTGCAATGGAAACACCTTAGTCCAGAAGAAGCCACCTGGGAATTGGAAATTCATATGCGGGATGCATATCCAATTCTATTTCAGGTAAATTCTGAGGACGAAGAATAAATAACATCGAGGATGATGTTATAAATTAAGGGGATGTGTATGTCACATGCCTCAATTTGAAAAACCAATTCATGTTTTTGAGGAACATTATGTTATATTTTATGTTAAAGTTTGTAATTAATGACCAAGTGGGGTTGTTATCACTAAAGTTGACTCTTGACTGCAAGAGAGCCAAGCTTAGAGAAATATTAATGATGTGTAAAGGATAGCTAGGAATGAAATTTTATAAACAGAAATACATTTAAGAGATCAAGCAGGGAATGTATCAGCAGAGAATGGATATTAATAAGACATAGTTATGAGAATAACTTCGTGAAAGACATGAATCAGGTTCTGCATCAAGTATTTAATATAATCGCATACTAATCAAGAGAATCTTGCCATGGATTAATAAGACCATGCACACGACATAATAATGATAGTGGGTAATTCAATTATTAAGCAAAACAAGCTCATATGATCACAATTATTTCAAAATAGCTATGGATATTAAGAAAAATAGAGTATATGTGCATACACGAATATGCCAATACAGTCTCAGCCCTTGGTTGGAACTCCCTCTCCCCTGCATTACATTTCTAAAGGCTATATATATAAAATTTACCACCCACCCTGGCTTACTAATGCAGGCTTTTGGATATATATTAGAAAATCTACAATTTGATAACATTAATACTCTATCTCAAAAAATCTAGAAGAGATCCTTAAAACTAGAGATTTGATTGCCACATGCAGTCAAATTGGAACCAATCTTTGGCCCATTTGAATATGTTTTGCCACTTGTAAAATCTGAGATGTTAGAAATCCCCTACCATCTGTAAAATCTAGAACCTCTATCCATGAAAATCTGGAAGTGATTTTCCTCATCTTGTGTACAATTGATTTTCTTAGATGAATGCCCTGTTGATGTTTGAAACTTGACACTTGTGATACTCGATCGCAATCGTACCAAAATATTTTGCAAAGATTGGTGTTGAGAAGTGCCTGAACCACTTGTTAGAAGCTTGAAAAATTCATAAATTTTCTTCTGAAGTAAAACAAATGGAGCCAGTATTGTAATCTCAGACATGGTGACAATGTAGGAAGTCTCTTTAAATTTAAACTCTTGATCAACTTTTCCCTATTGCCTCCTTACCAATCTGTTGGAGAATGGAGTCGAGGATAATCACATGACACGTTGTCCTTTTCTTAACTTTGCATAAAAATAAATAACACTAGTCGTTTTGTGGCCTATTTCTAAATCAAATTTACTTTTTCACAATGCCAACAATGGAATGATCTGCATATTCAGAGTAGAAGACCCTCCAGAACACTAGACTTTCCAACTTCCTGAAGTTTGAGCAACTCTGGCCCTGTAAGATCAGTAGATTGGCAATCAAAGAAAGCATGCACCTGCCTTTGCCAAGCTCTATGATTTCGAATAGTTGTTTTTATCTGACCAACCTTAATAGAAAAATAAATTCTCAATAACAAGCTCTTCCAACTCTAGAATATTGCACTTTTTCTTTGAAGATGACCTAGGAAGCATTAAAAGTGCTTTACTAAGCCACCTTTTACTTTCGAGCAATGAACTTTCTAAATATTTATATTCTCTGATGTAACAGGTAGATTTCTGGTATCTTTGATCAGACTCTCAACATCCTCTATTGATGGAGACATAGAAGAAAAAGAGATAGACTTTAAGTTCCATGTCAATGCAGCAGAAAATATATTGAACTGGATCGACCTCAATTAAATCTTGGGCTAGGTTTAAAGGAACCTTTAATGATGTCCTATACTTTTCATTCATCCATGATTCAATTGTAGACAAACAGTCTTTTAAATCTTGAGACCACTTCAAAACTCCTTCCAAATCCTTCTGTATTGATCGGACCGCATCCATCTCGTGCCCATAAAAATTGCAAACTAGAATGACAGGTCGGGTTTTCTCTAGTACCAGGTTTCTCACTTTATTTGTACCTATATTCCCTAGTTGTTAATAAGGCATGCACTCACAACAAATTCCCAAGGGTACCAATATAGGTTTGAGAAGGTAAGTCTCTGAAAGCTCCGGCTCTCGAACAATCGTGGTTCCAGCTAGCAATAAAGAAGTATGATGAATGTTTCTGAGAAGCTGTTGAGCAGCTTCACCTTCTCTGGTTGTTCCTTTCCAAATATTTGATAAGGTAGAAATGGAAGAAGTTGGGAGCAGACTTCCCCGTAATATTCTTCTGCAATAGTAACATATTCTTGACAAATAAAGTTTTTTGTGCGCCGAATCATGAATGCATGAACAACATATCTTAGCAGCTTAAACTGTTTGCTATATCTAGAGGCATTGTCACCGTATCAGCTCCATTAAAGTACTAATCATTCCATCTGTCTTCATTTCATTTATATACCAATGCAATCTGGCAGCACCGTCATTTCTTACATTTTTCAATGCAGGCTCAATTTCCTTTACATCCTTGATCTCGAATATGTCAGTCACAAAGAGAGTTGTAATTAAGCAAACAATGATGCTCATTGAAATAATGAGAAAGCGCATGGCATTAAAGTCTTGAGAGTCTCAACATGCTACCAAAATACAAAATTTTGTAGGAACGATATGGAACCAACATCTGGCTCTGGCTAGGGATGGAAATCTCCTTGTGAGCTGCCAAGAACAAGTAGACCTGTGCCTTTCCAATCCATCACTGCAACCAGTGTTTTGTCTCCATTGGGTTGGAGTCTTTATATCTTATTCCTAACCTGTTCCAAACCTTGAAATCCTGCTCTTCTCATACTGCAAACTTAAAGCACATTATAAATTCAAACTGCTCACACTGCAAACTTAAGGAAATGCTTGAAGCATCAAGCTTATTTATCCACACTATCTACACTAACCAAAACTACAACTTTGGTAAAGTAAAATCATGCTTCCAGTGAAGCCATACAAGTATCTGAATACTTGATGAAAATCTTGATCTATGTATTAGCAAGATGAAGACAAGAACAAAAATCAACATCTGTCTGTAAGTTTGATTTTCAGACTTATCATAAAATGAATACTGAAACATTGAATCGAAAAATTCCTTGATATAGTCGGCTACCGGTTCATACCACTTTCTTAGTTTTGGATCTTCAAACTTGTCTTTACTCTCAGTCTTGATATCAAAAGACAACTGAAAAGGGATTTGAAAAGACAAACTATGTATCTTGACCTCTAAATCTTCAATCTCTTTCTCAATATATGTAGCAAATTCTTTTAAAAAGATGACTTTAGATTTTGAGTTACATGAACTTGACTTTAAATAAGAAAAGAAAAGGGAAGAAAAAATTTCATATATTTCCTCGTCAGTGCTCATATCACTTCATTCCCTGAAATTTTTAATGGAAAGAGAATCTGCCCTAAACTTTGTCTTCTCCATCCATGTCTTCATAAATATAATCCAAAAATCTGTTAATGATCTAATTGACCCAACAGACAAATCTTCAACCCAACTTTTACACTTTCCTTGTAATGAATCGTAGAATAATCTAATGAAGACATCTCCCTGTTTAACTTTGAGTAACTCTGTAAATTCACAGAAATTAGATATGTGTTTCACAACTAAACTCAGATCTTCTCCATTGAATTTAGGACCATTTCTCAACAAATATTCATCCAAAGGAATAATATTCGGAAAACCGGGAAGTTCTGCAAAATCTAGACATGCATAACTTGAAACAATAGAAGCCGAATCAGAAGTCCTCATTAGTCCAATGAAATCATCAATGAAGATTTGAAATATGGATCTGCAGTAGTTGGAGTCGCCAAGTGAATAATTTGCAACCACTATGTCACCAGCCCTCGTTCACCATCAAAGGTTGGATATATTCGTTGTCATTCTTCCCGGGGAAGATAGCTTTGCTCCTTCGTCCTCAGCAATGGCACCAGAAGATGTTATCACTAAAGTTGACTCTTGACTGCAAGAGAGCCAGGCTTAGAGAAATCTTAATGATGTCTAAAGGATAGCTAGGAATGAAATTTTATAAACAAAAATACATTTAAGAGATCAAGCACGGAATGTATCAGCAGAGAATGGATATTAATAAGACATAGTTATGAGCATAAATTCATGAAAGACATGAATCAGGTTCTACATCAAGTATTAAAGATAATTGAATACTAATCAAGAGAATCTTCCCATGGATTAATAAGACCATGCACACGACATAATAATGACAGTACATAATTCAATTATTAAGCAAAACAAGCTCATATGATCACAATTATTTCAAAATAGCTATGGATATTAAGAAAAACAGAGTATATGTGCATACACGAATCTACCAATACAGTCTTAGCCCTCGGCTGGAACTCCCTCTCCCCTGCATTACATTTCTAAAGGCTATATATATAAACTTTACCACCCCCCCTGGCTTACTAATGCAGGATTTCAGATATATATTAGAAAATCTAAAATTAGAGATTTGATTGCCACATGGAAGCGATCCTTGAAACTAGAGATTTGATTGCCACATGCAGTCAAAATGGAACCAATCTTTGGCCTATTTGAATATGTTTTGCCACTTTTAAAATCTGAGATTTTAGAAATCCCCTACCATATGTAAAATCTAGAACCGCTATCCATGAAATCTGGAAGTGATTTTCCTCATCTTGTGTACAATTGATGTTTTTAGATGAATGTCCTATTGATGTTTGAAACTTGACACTTGTGATACTCGATCGCAATTGTACCAAAATATTTTGGAAAGATTGGTGTTGAGAAGTGCCTGAACCACTTGTTAGAAGCTTGAAAAATTCATAAATTTTCTTCTGAAGTAAAACAAATGGAGCTAGTACTGTAATCTCAGACATGGTGACAATGTCGGAATGCTCTTTAAATTTAAATTGTTGATCAACTTTTCCCTATTGCCTCCTTACCAATCTGTTGGAGAATGGAGCCAAGGATAATCACATGACACACTGTCCTTTTCTTAACTTTGCATAAAAAGAAATTACACTAGTCGTTTTGTGGCCTATTTCTAAATAAAATTTACTTTTTCACAATTCCAACAATGGAATGATCTGCATATTCGAAGTAGAAGACCCTCCAGAACACTAGATTCTCCAACTTCCTGAAGTTTGAGCAACTCCGGTCATGTAAGATCAGTAGATTGGAAATCAAAGAAAGCCTGCACCTGCCTTTGCCAAGCTCTATGATTTCGAATAGCTATTTTTATCTGACCAACCTTAATAGAAAAAGAAATTCTCAATAACAAGCTCTTCCAACTCTAGAATATTGCAATTTTTCTTTGAAGATGACCCAAGAAGCATTAAAAGTGCTTTACTAAGCCACCTTTTACTTTCAAGAAATGAACTTTCTAAATATTTATATTCTCTAGATGTAACAGGTAGATTTCTAGTATCTTTGATTAGACTCTCAACATCCTCTATTGATGGAGACTTAGAAGAAAAAGAGAGAGCCTTTAAGTTCCATGTCAATGTGACAGAAAATGTATTGAACTGGATCGACGTCAATTAAATCATGGGATAGGTTTAAAGGAGCCTTTAATGATGTCCTATACTTTTAATTCATCCATGATTCAATTGTAGACAAACAATCTTTCAAATCTTGAGACCACTTCTGAACTCCTTCCAAATCCTTCTATATTGATCGGACCACATCCATCTCGTGCCCATAACAATTGCAAATTGGAATAACCCTTTGGGTTTTCTCCACTACCAGGTTTCTTACTTTATTTGTACCTCTATTCCCCAATTGTTAATAAGGCATGCACTCGCAACAAATTCCCAGGGGTACCAATATAGGTTTGAGAAGGTAAGTCTTTGAAAGCTCCGGCTCTCGAAGAAGCATGGTGCCAGCTAGCAATAAAGAAGTATGATGAATGTTTCTGAGAAGCTGTTGAGCAGTTTCACCGTCTCTAGCTATTCTTTTCCAAAGCTTTGATAAGGTAGAAATGGAAGAAGTTGGGGGCAGACTGCCCGGTAATATTCTTCTGCAGTAGTAACATATTCTTGACAAATAAAGTTTTGTGTGCACCAAATCATCAATGCATGCACAACATATCTTAGCAGCTTAAACTGCTTGCTATATCCAGAGGTATTGTCACCGTATCATCTCCATTAAAGTACTAATTTTTCCATCTGTCTTCATTTCATTTATATACCAATGCAATCTGGCAGCGCCATCATTTCTTACATTTTTCAATGCAGGCTCAATTTCCTTTACATCCTTGATCTCGAATATGTCAGTCAAAAAGAGAGTTGTAATTAAGCAAACAATGATGCTCCTTGAACTAATGAGAAAGTGCATGGCATTAAAGTCATGAGAGTCTCAACATGCTACCAAAATCCAAAATTTTGTAGGAACGATATGGAACCAACAGGGGTCAAGGATAATTTAATGTATTTCAGAATATTTTATTAATAAATAAATGAAAGATGAGACAACGGCTTAGGGGAGTTGTTAAATGAGTGTTTACTAGTCACTTGTTGGAGGAGGCTGGGTTGAGAGCATATTGACACGTGGTAGCATCCTCAAACTACTTCTAGCTATTGCAGGTGGAGACTTCCCTATTTTTTGGTCATGATTCCCCAAGTAAGTGGAATAGGAGCAGGTGGCTCATTAAGTAAAAACTGACCCAAAAGACCTAGGCATGCTAATAAAACTTCCCATTGAAGATAGTTGAGGTTGCTCATTCTATATTTGTGATCATTTTTAGTGAATTAAGTGCACATGTGAATTCAATGGAGGGGACTTGCTTAAGTAAGTTTGAGGGGATAAGTGTTGAAGACCTGAACTAGTGCAGCTATTCTAAGCTAAATTCATACTGTTGTAAGGATAACTGAGTTAGTGTTGAACACTCAATGGAGTTGCAGAGGATTTCAAGACTACATCTCTCACCTAGTACTTCTACCAGAAGTACCAGGAGACAAGCTCGGGGTCTTGAGAATTGCAATCCAACTCTTCTCCAGGAGTTGGTTGGGAGGAACAACTTCCTTAAGCTATTGTCACCTCATCTACACTTCCAGGTTTTGCTTAGTTCAGTTATTTAAATTATTCAATGTATCTGGAAAGTTTAAGAGTTTTTCATTAATATATTATATTACTGTTTTATTTCTGTTAGGGATAAATAGGAGAATTATGTATGCTATGAAAATTAGTAACTAGCTAGATTAGGGTAAATTAGTAAAGATATTTCTGGGTTAATTGATAGATAGGAAAAATTATCTAAACTGTTTTTTTCCACACCTTTTGCAAGGCAATACTCTAGTACAATAGGTTTATTTATTTTCAAATAAGTAGATTCAATGAAATATGAATGCAGATGCAAATGGTTACTTTCTACAGGACTTTGTGTAAATTATTTATAGAACTTCAGTTGTATTTGTGTTATTTACTTAAAGTATTTAAATAAACTAAATAAAGATAAAAGAACAATCCTAAGTAAAACACATTAGTATATCTAATATTTTATACAGTAAAACTATCAAAGTTACATATTATAAACCTAGTTTGTAATCCTAAATAGATATTATAGGAACAGTAAATTATCTAAACTAGGTTTAACTTAGTAAAACAATAAATTAGGTTAAATAATTACCCAGTTATCTTACTTATGTGAAAACGTAAACTAGGGTTACTAAAACAACATTACTAGCTCTGTAACTTTAAAGAAGATTTAAGGTTTATAAAAGAACTATTCTTTTATAACCAAATAAAATCATAAATTATAATTATCAAACATCTAGCAGTATAATCCAAAAATACAGAGGATAGGTAAATTTAGTCATTAATAATCATTTCTCTGTTCTATGTTCAGAATTCATTGCTGCATTAAAAATAATGCTATTATCAAAGTATTCCAGTGTCAATTTTCCCCAATTCACAACTTATCTATAAGAAAAAAAATTTAACTAATAAACCATATAACCTAATTCCTCAAAGGTATTTAATAATAAACACAGCCAGCATAAAAATAATATACAAATATTAACCAAACATAGATACTATTAATGTAGCTTTAAGCTGTAGTATTTCTTATAAATATTAAAACGAAATTGAACAAACTGAGTATCGGCTCACAGCCTTTACATTAGAAGTCAAAGCTTAAAAGCTTGAATCAAAGTATCTATACTTAAACAGAGTTCACAAAAATGAAAACAACCATCTGTTTCGGCTATGAAAGCCCTTTTTCAAAAACGAGAAGCGTTGTAAGAACATCCTTTAAGTTCTTTTTAAAAAACCCTAAACAAATCCGCATCTAACGACCCAATGGCCTGACAGTAAGAGTCACGGCTTTAAGCCAGTTCCAAACAATACTTTTATAAGTTAATCATGACCGAAAGGGCTCGGAAAAAAAACTAAGTCCCTAAGTCTCAGCTGAGAGAGCCCGAATTCTTCCATTACAAAACATCCACTAGGGATTTTTAATTAAAAATAAAAACAAAAGAACAAACAGAGTATCTAAAAGCCACAGCCGAAGTGGAATCATATTTCACATAGCAGTAAAATCACAATCCACCATATAACTCTTGCAGGAGTACCTCAGGTAAAACCAAGGCTTACCGATTTTAATGCCTTCAAAAAGCTCTGTTGGTGGATTTTAACAGAAATTCAAGCCACCGTTGAGGAGCCTGCACAAAATCAAAAGAAAACAAATGTTAATATATAATCCCACAAATTAAAAAGAATTTTACTTATGCAGAACGGTAAAACCAATTTCAGTACTTACCCTGGAGAATGGCGTAGCTGTTTGGAAGCTGCAAGCTAACCCTAGCTTCCTCGTGAGTTCCACGAGCTGCACTGGAGCCCTTTCGACAAGGAAATGTAGTAGCAGTGATCATAACTGAAGTCTCAGGCCGTGACAAGGAATGAACCAAACCCTCGTTAAGGAAACAAACAGTAAACCAAGAACTCAACTCACACAGTAAAAACAAGGCGAAGACAGCCCAACCCCAATACTCTTTACAACAATCAAAACCACCTAATGATAACAGTAAACTTCATGCACACTCCTTCTACACCAGCTTGTTATGGCTCACGAAGGCCTGTGTGTAAATGAATGGAGGTGTGACAACAAACCTGGTGGCCACGAGCTCACAGCCAAGACCAAGAAAATGTGATTTTAGGGTTAAGACAAGCCTTTTAGATGCCTCCAAAGTCAACTAAACCCTAAGCTTCAACCACCAACCATGTTTCCACCAAAATAATTTGAAACTATGGGTATCAAGCTATAGTTTGATAGTCTCGTTTTTAACCTGCACAATCATTTGGTTTACAAGTCAAAACCTTATGATATCTACGCATAAGTGTCATTATCATTGTTTGATTTCTTGTTTCACTAATCAAAGACTTGTGTTAGATGTTTATTTACTCTAGGGTTATATGTACAACTTTAAATTATCTATGTTCTCCTTATTGTTTTAAAAATAATGTTTACTTTTGAAAATAGTAAGATACCAACGATGGAGGTGAACTAACCTTCCATAGAAATACATAACCATATAGATCGTTAAGATAGGTTTTAGTCTAAGAATAGTTTTTAAACTTCAAATATATGCTTCATCTACAAGAACTCATATAAACTGAGTTTTCTAACACAAGAAAATCAAATGTAAATACTTGATTTAGGAGAATCACTAACATAGAATGTTTAAAGATTAGAAAGAACTCAAACAAATATAAACAGTACCTTATACGAACACTGATGATAGATATGTAGTTTTGGTCGCAAAATTGTTTAACATATCTTCTAGTTTATAGACTTCTTAGACCACTATGCTCTTAATGGCAGAAGTAGAATTGTCCTTTTTATACACCATTTAAGCATGAAAACACAAGTCTATAACTGAAAACACAAGGAGGATGATTAATGGAACAAGTACTATGGTTGTAAACATAACTGCACTAAACCCATTCTTTTACGTTAGTGTTATTACAAACATTCATGCAGATTTCTAACCATAGAAATACTAACAATACCTTTTGCAGGGACAAGCTGCAAAACAAACAATTTAACTAGCATTTTATCCTATGCTAGTTGAGTGTTATTCTCGATCTGGATTTTACTGGAACAAAACTGCTTACATGTTAGAACCTATGAAAGAAGCATCACTTCATTGCGTTAGCTGTAAGCTAAGTAAGCTCCGATCTCATCTAAGGTTTTTTCTTACTTGACATAAGACAATAATAACACACTGAGCATCAGATCCAGATGTAGTTTTCCTTCCTACCCTTTTTAAACATAAACTGCTGAATTTAACCTCTGCAACATGGTACTTCAAGATAAATAAATAAATTATATAGAACTAAAGAATTACAATGTTCAATTCTAATTACTACTATTTGAGGAACCGCTAGCAGTTATTGTTTCATAAACAGTGGCATCCTTGAAACATTTTATGTTAAATGAAAAATTTTAAATTTTTATGAATTTTTTGGTTATTACACTCCATGAGGATATGGGCCTATACTAGGAAAAGTATAAGCAACTGGGGAAAACTTATGAGTGTAAAAATATGAATTGGATGGACTTGATATCTGAACCATAAGTGTTTAGAACATATCAAAACATGCATAATATAAGTCCAATGATGACTAAGGTCATGTATAACCAACCAGTGAAAAATAGGCAAGACTTAAAACCATTTGATATAAGTAACACTTCATAAGAAACCAATGAGGAATGAAATAGTGAACTTGGGGATTGTATAGTATTAGGAGTATTCATATGTATGGTAGATGGTATGGATGGTGGTATGGATGGTGTCATGAAATGAATATCCTCCTACAATCATGCTTCTAAATCAGAATTATGGGGTGAGGAAGAGCCGCTTAAAGACAAGTCAAGATCTGGTGAGAAATCGCAATCATTGGGAGATGAATCTAGGAGACTAATAGGTGGATTATCAAAGAAAGAAACTGAGATTTATGATTTTTATATATCAGACAGTAAATATATATCATAGATATGAGGAAAGGATTTAAATATGGCACTCAAGGAATAGTTTATATCATCTTCAAACTGCACACTATGACAGTGTTCTGGAGAATCAACACGTTTCTCTAGCTCATATGGAACTTCGATGTTATGGTTCTCAAGAAGTTGAGACATGATATCCATATTATTATTGCAACATTTTTTCTTAGGATGAAATCCCTTGCTACAGTAAGAACACTTGGATGCACTTCCTTTCTTCTTGTCTTTCTTCATTGAACCTTCATCAGTAGGCTCCAAACTTTCATTTTCATTATTTGACTCTGGCTTCTTCTCTTTCACAATTTGATTCTCTTTGGATTTGGTATTCGTGCTTACTTTAACTATGAGAGCATGGTCCTTGCCACTGGAATATCTAAGTGCACCCATCTGGATTAATTTATCTTGCTCATTTTTTAGTGAATCAATGAATGTACTCAAAGAAGGCATTTTCCAATTAGAAATAGAAAGCCTAGTAGCATGACACGTAGACACAAAAACTGAGTATTCAAGACCCAATTTTGATAGGACAAAAAGGATCAATTGATATTCCTTCTTGTCAATCCCATATTGCTTGAGAAATAGAACAAGTGAATTAAATTTGGTGAAGAAACCCTCAATAGAATCGAATCTTCTTGGACTCAATGAGAATAACTCATTTTCCAACTGATGCGCTCTTAACTCATTTTGAACTCTAAAGAGAGACTCAAGTTTGGTCCATACTTGGTTTGGAGTAGTCAAACCATCTAGATGAAAGGGTAGATAAGGGGAAATAGAGAGGCAAAGCAATCCATAGGCTTCATCCAACCTATTATGTCACAACCTTCTCAACGACATAATTTTATTCATTTTCTAAAGCCATAGAAACTCTATAAAGTCCATTACTATGAAATAGAATGTCAATTTTGGCTTTCCATTCATGATAGTTGAAGGGAGTCAAGATCATAGCTGAAGAATAATCCATACTAAGATGTTTACATGCTCAAGAAGATACTCTTTGCAACCTGCACAAATAAAACTAGGAGAAAATCATGTAAGCTTAATAACAAGCTCTTCTTTGGAGAGGAAGAGGAGATTGGATGCACTCCGATAGAGAGAACATATAGCTCCTCAACTTTGTTGAACTTGAAAACCCTTGTGCTCTAATACCATGTAGAAATTGTAGCTCTGATACCATGTAAAAATAGAGCCTTGATGCAAAGAAAAATCACATGAGGTAGATCTTGTTACAAAGATAATTCTCATAAGCATGCACAAGGAAAACAGAGAGATGAATAGTAAGACTAGATACAATAGAAGTGAAGAATGATACAATATATTTCTATTGTATTATTGATCAACTTAATACAAAATAGTATGGACTATATGGTTTTGCCTCGGGATTCTCTCCCATTAATGGTTGTATGGTTCAGGAACTGTGCCCTGTACCTGCCTCAAGCTCTGTTCCTGCATTGAGTCTCCTATACTCGTCCATGGATGAAAAGCGTGGTTTATATAGAAAATTAAGGTGCACATGGAGAAGCCACGTGCCCCTCCTTTGGTCTAGTTTCTAGATCGAACTCTTAATATATTTCGTCATTGTTTTCTCAATAGATGGGTCTTGGCCCAATGGTAAATCATTGCAATCCGGGGGAAGAGGTCTCAGCGTCAAATTCGCGAGCATCTCCCCTTCTCACGTGCTTTTTTTGAACCGTTTGAACTATATGGATATGGAATAAGGTTGTGATGTCATATGAATATGGTTCCATGATATAGTTTGGTGATAAGGTTTGAATTATATGATTCCAATGGCTACGATTTTGTGGCACATGTTAACACACATTGGCAAGGTGTGGTGGCATGTAACTTAGACATATCATATGGTTCCAATGGGGGTGAGTCTCGGTGTTGACCATAAGGTTGAGGGCTTATCCCTCGACCCACCCCCACCCCTTTTTCAAATCAAACTTCGAACAAAATTTAAATATAAGTTATGCTCTATACGTAATAAAGAACATAAGGAACATATAAGTTATGTGGGTTTTATGAAGTCTTTGGGTAGACCATGGAGGTCATGGGTTCAATTCCCATAAAATCCAACCAAATTTTTACCAACCATATACCATTTTTCCTTTTTTTTCCATTTTTGAACCTTTTTGTCGTAATTTCAAACCCTTAAAACTTCTTCAGCCGAAGGTCATTTTGTGTGAAACGAGCATTGATAGAAATATGCTAATGAGATATTTATCACTGTAATATTTATTTTACTGTTTGAGTACTTATACTTTGATCAATCATTAAATATCCTCCTGGATCAATCCTTCCCACTAAGAAGATTTTGGGCCACCAAAAGCATGGAATCATTCAAAAAATAGGTAAGGATACAACTCCCTCACTGTTTCAATCTCTATCCACCTTGCTTTGTTTGGATGCATTCCTTTCATCCCCACATGAAGAAATTCCATGTCACCTCTTCGTGAAGATCTGACCTTTTTTTCAAGTATTACATCTTCCTGAAGCTCATTGTGATATTCAGGAGCAGACTCGTTTACAAAAGGTTCTTGAACTTGTACATCTTGGTCTACAATCATAGGTTGGTCATATAATTTCAAGTTTTCCACATTAACAACGGGATATATTTGGATACAAGTAGGAAATTCTAATTGGGAAGCATTATTACTGACTTTATCCAAAATTGTAAAAGGTACATACTTGATAGGCTTTAACTTTCTACCTTCACCTTGGAGTCGATATTTGCTGATACGAAGCCATACTCAATCACCCATTTGTAAATTATGATCTATTCTATGCTTGTCATGTTGTTCTTTATAGTTGACCTGACTTGATTCCAAGTTTTCCTGCACTTCTTGATGAATTAATTGGATCTGTTGAATAAAATCCTGAGATTTATTTGCATCAACCTGTCCACATTCCATAGTATCTTTCCCAAAAACAAAGTCTAAAGGAGACTTTGGAAAGTACCCAAAACATGTCTCAAATGTAGACTTATGAGTTGAAGAGTGTATAGCTCTGTTGTAGGAATGTTGGACATAATGAAACTATTCATCCCAAAGTTTAGGATGCTTAGCACAATACCCTTGAAGAAAATGTACCATGGTCTAGTTGACCACTTCAGTTTGTCCGTCGGTTTATGGATGAAATGTTGTGCTTTTATTCAGCTTTGTTTCCATAAGCTCCCATAAAGATGACCAAAATTTCCCAAGAAAGAGGGAATCTCTATCAGAAATGATAGAAGTAGGAATTTCAAAATGGACCCGATACATTTTAAAAGAACAAAAGAGCAGTCATCCCAGGTGTGATATTATTTTTACAAGGCATGAGTATGCACCTTGGAGTCAATCTTTGTTGATATGAAGCCATACTCAATCACCAATTTGGAAATGATGATCTATTCGATGCTTGCCATGTCGTTCTTTGTACTTGACCTGACTTGATTCCAACTATTCCTGCACTACTTGATTAATTAAATAGATCTGCTAAATAAAATCCCGATATTTATCTGCATCAACCTGTCCATATTCCATTGTATCTTTCCCAAAAACAAAGTCTAAAGGAGACTTTGACAAGTATCCAGAACATGTCTCAAATGGGGACTTCTGAGTTGAATATTGTATAGCTCTGTTGTAGGCATGCTGAACATAATCCAACTGTTCATCCCAATGTTTAGGATGCTTAACAAAATACCCTCGAAGAAAATGTACCACAGTCCGATTGACCACTTCAGTTTGTTCATCGGTTTGTGGACGAAATGTTGTGCTTTTCTTCAGCTTTGTGTCCATAAGTTCCCATAAAGGTTACCAAAATTTCCCAAGAAAGTGGGATTCTCAATCAGAAATGATTGAAGTAGGAAGTTCAAAATGAACCCATACATTTTGAAAGATAAATGAGAAGTCATCTCAGCTGTGATATGTTTTTTACTAGGCATGAGTATACGCATTTTACTAAATTGATCCACAACAACATATATATAATCATGTCCTTTTCTAGATGTAGGTAAGCCTTCTACAATATCCATTGAAACACTTTCCAATGGACGAGAAGGAAGTGGAAGTGGAGTGTATAAGCCTAACTTTTTGTTACTTCGCTTACTTGTTGCGCACATGACACAACCTTTTACATATTTGGACACTGTATCATTCATTCACGGCCAATAGCAAAACTTTTGTAATTGTGATACAATTTTTCCTACTCCAAAATGTCTTGAAATGAGAGAAGTATGACCTTCTCTTATCACATGCACTCTTTCACTTCATGGAATATAGATTTTACCAAGATGATACAACAACTTGTCATTGATATGATAGTTCAATTCTTGATTCTAATATCCATGCCTTAGTGAGTCATACTTCTTTAAAGTCTTCACCTTAGTATATTGTTCAACATAACTTGCATGTACTATAGGACTTTGTTGAATGACAATATAATCATTTTTTGGAGGTCGAGATAACATATTTGCAACTTTCTTCTGACTTCCTTTCTTATACTTAATAACCAAATTAAATTGTTGTAGAAAACCCATCCACCTAAAATGCCTTGATTTTTGTATCTTAGTTTGTGATTGTAAATATTGTAGTTGCTGATGATCAGTATGTATGATTGTTTCTTTACCCATTTGTTTGTTTCAGTTTAGTTCATTCACTTAACAACTTAGTTAGAGACAATTAAACTCATTGAATTAATGGCGATCACATATCTTCTTTGTAGGAGATAATTATGGAGTTTCAACTTGACACCAAGTCAATGAGGGCACATGGTTGAATATAAAACAATGTTCGCAGTGTTAACTACTTACTGAAGCATGCAATATTCACTACCTTCCTTGTATGACCTAATTTGACTTGTTATTAAAGTGATATGAACTTGGAAAGATCATCACAATGTTCCATTTGATATCTATTTTCTTGTGATCTCGAAAAAAGCAATATGATATTGTGTTGTAATCATTCTTCGTCGATTATCAATCATACTCTAAGATTGTTTGTTGGGTTTTTTATCCTCCGAATCAGTGGAGGGTTTTCCCAAGGTATATCCTGTGTTCTATGGTTTGATTTATTTATATCTTTAGATTATCGATGAGATCTATCTGCACTATAATTGCAGATTAAAGTTTTAAAGTTCAAGTTTCTTCATATTTGCTCAAACACTAACAATTTCAATAATTGAAAACATGTACATACAAATATTAGGAAGAGGTGCATCTCGTTGTAAATTAATTTCATGTTGAATTTCTCTTTTAGGAGGTAATCCTTTAGGTTCTTGAAATAGAATATCATAATCAGATAGCACTTTTATCAAGTCCTTTTTAATTTTTGGATCACAACCTTTAAAAGATTCAATTTGTTCAACATCTTTTGATTTAACAATCATAAGAACAAAGTTCCTAATTGCATTTACCATCCTCTTCATTTGATTTGTAGAAACTAAAGAAATATTAGTTTTCACACAATGTGCACAAACGATATATTCAATACCATCTTTAGTGAGCTAATACATGTTATCTTCCTTGTAAAAGATAGTCTTCCTATGATACCTATATGGACTACCCAACACAATACCACAAATACACAAATATCCAATGGAACCACGTCTAAATATACCTCATCAACAAATCTAGAAGTAATAGAAAACCTAAGTCTACACTGTTTTGTAACTTGCAATTGTGCATTATCACATACCCATCCAAGTGGATATGGTTTAGGGTGTAACTTAGTTTCCAATTGTAATTTCTTAACAATTTATTCTGAAATGAGGTTTGCTTGTGATCCAATATAAAAAAGAGTATCAATTTTTGTATGTTTAGTGATTACTCTAATATGAAATAACTCACTCTTCTTTCTTTCATCAATAACAAGTTCATTCCTTGAAATAGAAGAAGAAGGGATTTTACCTTGAATGCAGGTAGCAACCACCTTAGTTTCATCCCTAGAATCAGATCCTAAATCATGTTGGCTTGTTGTTGCAGTAGTATTTTTTTCTTCTTTATTCCAAACTTCTCAGGATTTAGCTCTAGATGAAGTTTCCAATATTTGGAAGCATCATGACCTTTTTCCTGACAATGAGTACATGTAGGTTTTTCTCCTTCCTTCTTCACAGTAGTTGTGTTCTTACCTTTTCCCTTACCTTTAGACTTGTTTCCATTTGGTTTGAAGGGTTTCTTGGAAAATTTATCTTTGTTGTTCTTCCCCTTCCTCTCGATGTGAGTTGCTTGAACACATACCTCATCAAGGTTAGTCGGATTAAACATTAATATCATATGATGTAAATAAATATGCAATCCTCCTATATACTTGAGAAGCGTTTCTTGGGTGTAGAGAGGTATACCAAGTACCAATGCTCTTTTTTTGAATTATTTCATGTAATCTTGCACATTGTGTCCCTTACCTTACCTCAAATTCTGCTAGTCCATCATAGCTTGTTGTATGTATCCTAATGGATAAAACTGTTTTTTTAATGTTGATGTGAACTCATACCAAGAGGAGATGATTTTGTCTTTTGTGGCAATATCCTCTTGAGATCTTCTCTCCCACCGGATGATAGCAGTCCCTCCAAGTCAGAGAGAATCTAACTAAATTTTAATGTTATCTTCAGTGAAATTTTGAATCCTACAATAAAATTCATTTTGTTGGATCCAATTGTCCAATTCATCAGCATTAAGTTTTCCATTATACATAGGTAATTCAAACTTAATATCTAGCTTTAATTGAGGCACATTAAAGTCAATTTTTTTCTTTTTTCTTTTCAAATGAAGATTGTAAAGAACCATCAAGATAAGATGGAGAAGATGGTGGAGTTTTAGGAGGTTCCTCACCACCTCCTTCTTTTTTACCTTTAGCATGAGAGCGAAATCCTTTCTCACCTTTCTTCCGATCTTGATAGAGCTATTCTACCATCGTTTTCATTCTCGTGAAAGCTTTAATAAATTCCCCTCCAAACGAGATAGAAGAAGTTGCTTCTTCTCCTTTTCATGAAGACATTTTCTCTCTTCGTGAACCAATCTATGGATCAAACTCTTTAAGTTCTCCTTCACCATGTTGTATCCTAGATCTTGTTAACATAAACTAACAATGCAATGGTTAATCAATTCTGATACCAAACTTGATCTAAAATTCCAGCATATTTTTTAACCATTAAAAATTGCATGTGAACTTTATATGTTAAATACTCATAACACACTTTAAAAACTAAAATTTAAATGATTAAACGTACACACATAAGCAATTAAACAATGTGAAAACCATGAAAATGAAAGATCATGATTGATAATGGAGTTCACCCCCTATGGGATATGTCTTTGGGCCACTTCCAATGAGAAGGTTGATCTTATTAAGTCTACAAAGCTTACATAAATGGGTTTCTGGAACCACTTCTATTTTTTGTCAATCGAAACCAAAAACATATAGCACCACTATGATCCTCTCAAATTTTCGAGGAAATGAGTATAAACTCAACTACCTTTTCCTGAGGCCTCCTCTGGTACGCAAATCGAAAAATTATTCTGGCACAAAATAGTATGAACTCTTCAGATTCTTGCCTCGGTATTCATGCCCATTAATGGTTGTATGCCTCGAAAATTGTGGCCTCCTCTGGTACGCAAATCGAAAAATTATTCTGGCACAAAATAGTATGAACTCTTCAGATTCTTGCCTCGGTATTCATGCCCATTAATGGTTGTATGCCTCGAAAATTGTGCCCTGTACCTGCCTCAAACTCTGTGCCTACGTCGAGTAGCATGTACTCATTCATGGCTGAAAAGTGTGGTTTATATATAAATTTAAGGTGCGCGTGGAGGATCCAGTGCCCCTCCTTTGTCCCAATTTCTAGATCTAACTCTTAAATATATTTCGCCATTGTTTGCTAAATGTATGGGTCGTGGCCCAATGGTAAAGGGCTGCAATTCAAGGGCAGAGGTCCTATATTCAAACCCGTGGGCCTCTCCCCTTCCCACACACTTTTTTTGAACCATTTGAACTATATGGAGATGGACTAAGGTTGCGATGACATATGGATATGGTTCCACGATATAGTTTGGTGATAAGGTTTGAACTATATGATTCCAATGGATACGGTTTCATGGCATATGTTAACACACATTGGAAAGGTGAGGTGGC
>LPNX010316419.1:0-52389 GCA_001517045.1 Pseudotsuga menziesii | reverse complement strand
ATGTATGTATGTATGTATGTATGTATGTATGTATGTATGTATGTATGTATTTATGTATGTATGTATGTATGTATGTATGTATGTATGTATGTATGTATGTATTTGTATGCATTATTTATATTCCAGACGCACATTTATGCTTGGGTATCCTTGTTTTGTGTACATATATAGGTTACTATTGCGAACCCCCTTTCATGGTACTGACTACTTCTATAGGTATAATCCATTAACTTGCATAAAGTACATCCTTCCCCTCTGTCAAGTTGATGCATTGCCTCAGTTCCTCTCCCTTGAGCCTGTAGGACCCCCTGTTGTCCGAGTGAGTGGCCCCACCCAGTCACCCCTTGCATTTTCCCTTGCTTAGTAATAGAGCCTCCCCTCACATGCGTGACCATTTTGTAGAACCCCTCACATTTGGAACCCATGTAGTTCATATCCCCCTAGGATTGGGAGTCCATATAGTATGACATATTGAGTTTGAAGCCACATTCATTTCCTCATATTATTGGTCATTGGCATGTTCCCCTAGACTCCTAGTTTGGAGTATCTATTAAGCTCTTTTCTGATTCCTTAAACAATAAAAATATTACTGAGTGATCTTGTCTCTTTCATACTCATTAAAGGATAAGAAAGAACGTATGTCTAGTATAAGTTTACCTCTTTTTGGGCCAGATGGACTATTTATGAAAAAGGAATACTCCAGTCCCTCTCGATTGGAAGATTTCTCCATTGCACACTTTTATGTTTTTTCGGTCCTTGGAGATTAACTTTACGAAAAAGACCACCACTGGAGTATTATTCCTATTTTTAGACTCTCTAAAATTGAAAACAATAGTGATCATCAACTAACTTGGGCTCGATAAAATCAACGAGACAGAGCCATCTCAAGCACACTTCTATACCTTCTTTGAGCTCTTTTAACCATAAATAAGGCCAAATCGATACTTCTCAACACTCCTATAGATCACATATAGTCCGTCATGTCGGCATCATTCACCATCGCCTTCATTCATAGTACTCTACAATGAGTCACTATTAGAGTCCCCCTCCTTTATTATCGGTATTTTTTCCCTCTGAGATCATCCTGTTATAGTTACCCAGTGCAATTTCCCTCCCCTAGCTATGTTCCCCTCCCTTGAGCCTAGTTTCATATGTTGTTAGGTCATCCCTGTCATCAAACTCTGAACAAAGGAAGTTTGTGTCCCATTACTCATGCACCCTTGTTCCCACCTACAGTTTCTCTGTCCAACATATTGTCCCAGTTAGTCTATGGTTGTACACCTCACGCTCCTATCAAGGAACCATTATTGCCTTGGTATTTACAGGTCTCCCTCTGTCGAAACCAACACATCTATTCTACATGATGGACCCATAGGTCCCTGTACCTTGGCATCATTGCCATCATCGATGAGTTCCTATAGATCGCCTGAAGGGAAACCTTATTTCCCTTTCAAATGGTTATTTCTCATGTGCTCGACATTAGCCACATCATTGCACCATTGCGATTTGTACAAAGTTAGGCCCTTTCAACAATTGGTTGAAGACCATGAATGTCCCTTGAATCTAGCACATTGGTGAGTCACCCTGGAATCCTGTCATAATTATTATGTTCCATAGGGTATCTGGGATGTGTTAGAGATAGTGTTTGGAATCCCTTCACACTTCCCAGTACATCCAGTTCCAGTTGAAATATATTGTACTGTTGAGATTCAGATTCTCATTCATTTGAGTCCTTCCAGTTGTTGGACCTTTCATAGCATCAATTGTGACCATGCACCCATATTGCATGCCATTATTTCCAATATCAGTCTTTCATATCCACCTCCATTGGACCAACCAATTTAGTCAATGTCTAAGTCCTTGACAAGACACCCATGATGTATACAATAATTTTTTTTGTATTGTTTAGGTCCCCCTATTGACCTCACCACTTATGTATATTGAGACATTGATACGAGCATGGGGATTCTCGCCTCATTATCCATGTGATATTATGTGTACCTAAACCATTATTAAGAAGTTCTACTTCTAGTTATAGCCCTTGCAGTTCATGCAAGATGTGTGTTGCATCCTCTGACACAACTCTGGTTCTTCACTACCCTTCTACTCACTATTGTTCAACAGTAAATATCTCATGATGTTTATCAACCATACGAAGAGCTCCTACCCTCACACATTAGGAGGCAATATGTTAATACCATAAATTCATTCACTAAGTTCACTACCCTTGTTCATCTCATCCGTATACCCACTTTCCTAAAGTTGGGCCTCCAACAAACTACAAATATTAAGCAACATAGTCATATTGGCACAACCATATAGTTCCCACATAAAAATTTCCCAAAAAAATAAAAAATAAAAAATAAAAACATAATGGGAAAAAGCATTCAAAATCCAAAAGGAGCAAGGAACTCACAAAACAACATGTCAATACCATGGTTTTCCCCAAAACCAAAGGCAAACTTACCAACATCAAAATCTCCCTTAAAAAGAGGGATGCATCCCCCCATTTAGACAAGTTTACTTATCCTTATTGACACTCTGTCGATTTCACTCCAGAAAACCTTAGCCACCATTTGAGCTTGGAACCCATGTTGAGTTCGACACCCATAGTATACTAGTAGCATAGTCCACCATGCAACTGCAAGGGCCCATTGACATTCCAGGTAACTAGAAACCAAGTGTAAATCCTTATTCATTCCAAATAATGAAAGGAAAAACATTTGTTTCTATTGCAAGTTGCTTGAATGTGTTATAATTTTACTATATGGTTTCTATTCTTACTATTTTCACATTTATAGTCCCCTTTTATTGTTATTGTCCGCTGTTTACTTTTGCTACACATTTTTTTACAGCGGAACATTTACATTTCTTGCTTTGTCATTTACAGATCATTAGCCTTTGTAATTTAGTTTATATTCCTTAGTGCATAGTTTTATTCATATGTTTACTGGTTTTAACTTATTGTTACCACACTCTGTCACACACTAGAGCCGCCAGAGATAGTCTCTTGTGTGCCTTCTACCTTGGCTTCCTGAAGCCAGTTGAACCCCATTTTTCACCTATTGAAGTGTGAAATCACTGACAACAAACTGCTCCCTAATATTTAGATTTTTTTAGTATATTAAAAAATAACCCTAGCCCCTATATACTAATCAATATATTAATTGTTCCATTTTTTAGAATTTTAAACTTTTAAATATAAACTCATGTGATAAAATATTACCTACTTAACAAACCCCATGTTCTACCATCTAGAAGATAAAGACCCCATGTTCTACCATCTAGAAGATAAAGATTGATTGTGTATTAATAATATTGATTTAATGCAAACACTATAAGTTAATTAAATAACATTATGCAACGACTATCAACAATTAACATTATGCAACGACTATCAACCTCTTAACATTTGGGGTTATATGGATTTTTGAAGTTCGATGTAACAATTAATAAAGATTGGGAGTAATTAATAAAGTTAGCCACCATTTACTATCATTGGTGTTTTGTCAAATTAAAATTTAATTCGAATCAGTGATTTTAATGGCATGGGATATTAACGGCATGGGATAAGGGACACTCATATCACCCATTAGTTCCAACCAAAATTATTTTAACTTTGGAAAAGAACTATAAACGAAGTCATAGTTTTACCTTATTGGTTGGAAACTTTACTCATGAAACTTTTGCCCTAAATGTTTTGTCCTATTTTAAGATGATACAATTCCTTATATTTCAAAAAACATATAATAACGATGGAACTATACCTCATCGAAAAGTTTACCCTTATAAAAAATAAGATGACTTGAATGCCCCATTCTATATATTGCTTTTAATCAATCATAAAATAATATTACTATTTTTAAACATATATTTTAATTTTCAAAATGTTTTGTTTAATACATATATTTTCCCACACATCATTTAAAAAAAACATAAAATACTATATGATAAAACACACATCATTTAAAAAAAAAACATAAAATAATACTATATGATAAAACAACAATAGTGTTTAATAGGCAAAGTCAAAACCATATAAACATATAGTCTTTACCTTAATTTTACAGTTTTTTTTAGAATAAAAAACCTTGATGTTGGTATTCATAGAGAATCAAAGGACATCAAATATACATCCCAACAATGGGGCTTTTTCCAAAACATGACATGGCTGAATACCCGCCATACAAATAGCCATACAAACAACCATACAAACTGATCAAGAGAAAACACAATGCATACAATGACAATGAGATAGCCATCCATCCGCATATGGATAATCTCCCAAAGGGATCCAACAGACAAACCAAGACATCTGTGATTTGAACCTCGACATCAAACATACATATCGAGAGGAAAAATATAGCGCTGAGAGCAAATATCAGAGTTGCCCGCTCCTTAAGACCAAAAATCCCACCAGGGAAGAGGTGCCAAAAAGGAAGGACTAGGAGCCTAGCTCTGGCACAGAGCTCTAAAAGAGATGAAGTACACATTTTGTGTCTGTAAATCCATCAAAAAATTCAAAGAAGGAACCATGCCCAGGACCCAAATCCAGGGCCTCTTTTGATAAGAAATCATCTCGTTGATTGTGCTCTCGATAAGTATGCTTGATGGATAGGCTAGAAAAGAATGACATCAAGCGCTTGATATCCATACACCAGTGCCTCAAACAAGGAGAATCCAATGAAGCAAAGTTGTTTGCCAAATTTATTATTACTGTTGAATCACCAAAAATACTCATTGAAGGGATCCCCATGTCTTTTGCCACTGCTAACAGTGCCCACAAAGCCAGGAGCTCTGCTCTGGTGTTTGTACTATGACCGCAACCCATCGTGAAATTAAAAGAGTGAGATTCGTTCAAAGCCATGTAAAATCCAGCCCCACCTTTACTACCTGTAGCAGCCTCGTCAAAGAATCCACATGGGTAAATCAGAGTTGGGCTAGGACCCACAATCCTAATTTTTGGATTTTTTGTTGGAACAGGATAAAAATGCATAAAGTAATCCGCCTGGTGAATCACACTGAGTACAGAGGCTTTCTTTTCCTCAAATATACTAATATTGCGCCCTTTCCAGATACACCAGAGTACAAAAAGGGAGAGGTAGCTGCACTCTGAGTGTAGTGAGTGTTTATAAAACCATCGGTCCAAAAAAGTTCTGAGTGTGCAGTCCACAGAGGGAAGCTCGACTAGGTATCGATCACAAAGACTGACAAGAACTGGTTTAATAAAGGAGCACTCTATGAAGATGTGTTGAACTGAATCCTCACCTGAATTGCAGAGCACACAATAACCAAGCCCTATCCAAGCCTTTTTTGAAATATTTTTCGCGATTAAAATTATATTCTCAGCATCCAACCAAATGAAGCATCGGATCTTCAAGGGTATCTTGCAACGCCATATGTTGACTGCAACCTTATCACAGATCGGACTGAGTTGATTTCTTTCGATCAAATCATAAACCATGGTAGCCGAGACTTTTCCATCATTTTTACTATGAGACCATAACAATGAGTCAACATAGTGATTGAGGCAGATTCTGCCATGTTCTAGGCCCTTAGTGTATACGTTCCATGCAACTTTCTAGGAACCACCCATATCCAAGTCCTCTAAATATAACCAGTACCCATGTGCCCCCATCAAAAGGTTGCAAGCCTGATGCAGAGTGAATATACCATAGTCCAATAAGTAATCCCAAAGATTGTGAGGGAGCAAGGGTTGTGAATCAGTGCCAACAATCGGGTCAGACCCAATGAGTATATCCTGGCAATTACCCACCTGCCAAGCCAAACACCTACCGAGCCAAGTGAGGGTGTTAAGAAAGCCATTCCAGAAAATAGATGTGCCTCTAACAGAGAAATGCTTATTCCTAAGCCAAGACACCACATATCTATTCTTTAAGTATTTTGTGATGATCACCTGATGCCATATACCTACTCCATGAAGAACCAACCACAAACATTTTAGTCTCAGAGATATGTTGAACCATACAAGATTTTTTATACCCCATCCACCTGAGTCAGTAGTCCTAGAGAGTATCTACTAGTCCATAAGGTGGTATTTTTTTGTCACCTGAAGAGCCCCAAAGGAAGGAGAATATCATCTTTCTGAGCCTGTCAAGAATAGATTTTGGAATAGGAGCCAGAGCCAACCAATATACTGGCATGCTGGTCAGTATAGCTCTGAGCAGAACTAGTCTTCCCCCCAGAGAGAGGAGCTTATGTGCCCAGTGTTGTATCCGCCTTTCAAAGCTCTTAACCAGCCAGAACCAATCCTTCACTTCATAGCCCAGGGGTTTGATAAATTATCCTAGATACTTGAAGCCCCTAGTGATATGTTCCATCTTGTAAGGCAAAGAAAGAGAGATATTGCGTAATGTTCCCACCTCCACATTATTAAATAGAAACCGAGACTTGTCCAAGGTGATGCACATGCTTGAAGCCATACAGAAAGTATCCAATATAACCTCAAAAACCAACCATTCTTCTAAAGTTCCAATGCCAAAGAGAACAACATTGTCCACAAAAAGGATATGTGTTAGGGCCAGAGAAGACGCGATTAATACCTTTGATCAAACCCTTTGTCCTTGCATCTTTTATCAACAAGTTGAGACCCTCGATGACAAGAATGAACATGAGGGGGGATAACGGCCAACCTTGCATAATACCCCTCATGGGAGTGAAGATTCTAGAGGGAGTACCATTGACCAGCACAACAAAGTTAGTAGAGGAAAGGTAGCCCATAATCCAGTTGTTACCCGCCAAAGGAACCCCAATCTGTAACAAGATAAGTCTGAGATAAACCCAATTAACCCTATCAAAGGCTTTTACTAGGTCAAGCTTAAGGATAAGAGAACTTTTATTTTTTGCCTTGATAGTGTGTAAAACCTCCTTAGTGATACCTATGGGTTCAACTATTTTCCTGTTCTTGAGAAACCCGAATTGCTCTAGAGAGATGGACTTGTCCAAGTGAGGTTTTAACCTGAGGGCTATGATTTTAGATATGAGTTTATACATTAGGTTACAGAGGGAAATGGGTCTAAAATCTGCAAAGGTAATAGGTTTATCTTTTTTGGGAATCAAGGCTAGGAAGGTAGAGTTCAAGGAAGGAGTGACCCTCCCTGTAATCCTGGAACATTCAAAAACATTCAGAAGATCCCCACCAATCATGTCAAAGAACTCAAGGAATAATTCCACTGGTCATCAGTCAGGACCAAAACTTTTGTCCTTTTTAAAATACTTTAAGGCCCCTTCAATTTCCCCCATGGTAACCATCGAGGTGAGACTACTAGCCCCACCCTTTGAAAGATAAGATGGGAACAGTTGAATAACCTTGAGTTGTGCCAATATGTTTGACTAATTATCATCCTTAAGTATCTTAGAGAAGTGTTTAATACTCGGATCTTTTAGACTTCCCTCATCTTCCACCAAGTTGTCTTCTTCATCTTTAAGTGCCTAGATAGCATTTTGATTCCTACAGGCAGATGCAATAGAGTGGAAAAGTTTTGTGTTTGCATCACCCATTGGTACCCAGTTAGTCCTACTCTTAAGCTGCCAAGTAAGAAGCTCATGATCAGACAAACTTTTCTTTTTCATTCTAAGATCATGTAGAGCCCTCTAGCCATCCAGGGAGAGAATGCTTGAGGTTGAGGATGTCAGGAGAGCCCTAATCTCCAGGTCAAGGATGTGCGAGTCCTTTTCTATCTTTGAGGTTTCCTAGTCCATAATTTTACATCTTTCTTAAGCATTCTAAGCTTTTGTGAGAGTATGCACATGTCATCCTCAGAGTTTGCAGGCTGCAGCAAGGGCCATACCTTCTTAACCATTTGTGTGAAATCATGATCCTTGAGCCAGACATGATTAAACTTGTAGGGATAGTTGTGATCCCTATCCCCGGACATCCATTCAAGGCATATAGGATAGTGATCAGATACATTAGAAGGAACTCTGTGTCTATGCAGTGAGGGAACCAGATACGACGAGATCAGAAACCGATCAAGCCTTTTACATATCCCTTCGTCACGAGCCCTGCACATGAAGGAGAAATATCCACCAGGTCATACATAGAAAATAGTTGCGTAAAAAAAGGGCCAAGAGGATCCAATAAAGCTCTTTTTCCCCAGATCTCGGTAGCATTCAAGGTAAAGTTTAAATCACTGGCAAGGATCAGGTTAGGAGAGCTTAGTAAACCTTCGTTCATGGCTTTTTCCCAAAAAATATCCTGGTTATGATAGGGCCCATAACAGTTAAGGATCGACAGGGGAAAGTGAGAGCCCCGAAACCTAGACTTGAATAGGATACCTGCCANTTAGTAAACCTTCGTTCATGGCTTTTTCCCAAAAAATATCCTGGTTATGATAGGGCCCATAACAGTTAAGGATCGACAGGGGAAAGTGAGAGCCCCGAACCCTAGACTTGAATAGGATCCCTGCCACAATTTCAAAATCCCTACATCGAACCAAAAGAGGGTTCCATCCCATAAGCAAGCCCCCCGAAAGACCCACTGCATCAGTGGCACATGATTCCCAATTGGGCATGAGTTTTGAGAAAGTGAGAAGAGCTGGGTATGAGCTGCACATGGTCTCTTGCAATAAATCAAATCAGGAGCTAAGGAGAGAAGAAGAGAACGGAGGCCCCTTTGTTTGGCAGAGCCCCCAGGCCACGAACGTTGAGTGAAATAATTTCCATCAAGAGGTATCGTGATGGGGTGACAAAGCTCTAAGTACCCAAGATTGTTTGCCAGAGAAGCCTCTCGCTGCATTTTTTAAACACGTAGAAAGGGGAGTGTAAGGTAGGATACCAAAGTCCACCACCCCCGCAGAACCTAGATTTTTTTTTCTTCGTATAGTGACATTTTCAAAATGGATGGAATCTAGCGGAAGAGTGGTGGGGGAAATGGGTGTTTTTGCAAAGAAGATTGCAAGGGATTTCATAAGAGTAGGGTCAAAAAAGGAGGGCAATGATCATGGACTGGGTGGGGAGTGGTCAAGGTGTATCGGAGAACCAACACGAGAAAGAGGAGGGAAGTCTTCCAGGGGAAAAAGAGGGGCATCCTCCCCTGGAATAGGGGTCTCAAAACCCAAAAGGGACGGATCCACCAACGAGGGAATCATCGGCATGGTAGGAGACGATACAAGTTGTGACTCAGAAGTGTTAAGCAGAGGAGGGATAGTAAGCAAAGCCTGCAACAAGGACTTGCTCAGAGAAGCACCCACCACTAAATCATTAATAACCTGAAGATCCAGATCCGATACATCCTCAAATAAAGACAGAGCCTGTGAATATTTACCTGTCGCAGGATGAGCCAATGTACCCTGGGCGGGTGTTGACTGAGGCACGTCCTTCTGCGGGAGAGAAGGAGACCAATCACAGCTCGAGGTGTCAGACCCATAAAGGAGAGAGGGGCAAGCACGACGCAAATGTCCAACATTATGGCATCTACTGCAACGGAAAGGGACATTCAAGTAATTAAGGCACTAACAAAAAATACAATCCTTGCTGAGGATTTCAACTTCAGTCGGAAGACCAGAGGAGATGTTCAGTTTCACTAGAATCTTCGCCATTCTCTTGTCATAAATGAGATGAAAGTCTTCTTTGACAGCCATGAACCTACTGATGGTGTTGGTGATACCCTCCAGTACCCCACGATTCCAGAGTGGAAAGGGCAGCGTAGGGAGTAATACCCAGAGGTGGTGCTTCGTCACCCGCTCCCGCAGAGGGTCAAAGTGAATGTGCCATTGACATAGGACCAAAGACCCCTTCCCTATTCTCCAGAGAGAGTCCAATATGGTTGTAGCATGTTCGTCCTCTAAAAACACAAAGACAATCCAACCCTTTGCAAGCAAGCTAATAGTGGGAATATAGGTGAGAATGGGCTTCCAATGCTTAGTCGCTCATGCAATCCACTCTTTCTTACCCATGTGACAGTACTCAAGTCTTCCCACTAGTGCCCGTGAGCAGATAGTCCTAACCCGATCCATATATATGTCATGCCCCAGAACATAGTGGAACTTGCTCTCCTGGGATTTAATGGATTTCACTTTCCTTATTCTGTGCAGGTAAGAGAGACCCCCCAAAGATTTTGAGTCATGCTCCATAGAAACCCCGGGTGTCATAGGCTACGAAAGAAATCGAGACAGGTGGCAACAGAGAAAACCTCCAATTGGACCGAAGGACCGAGGCCAGCGAAGACAAGAAACCCTAATATACACAGAGTTCCCACAAGACAGAAAGTAAGACCAGAGGACAAGACCATAACCTAGCAATCCAAGACAAATGCCAAACCCACACAATGGACCACCAGACTAGCCAGCAGGGCAAAGACAAAACCAACTTCCGAAAGAATGGAAGAGGCGACAGGGTTCTGGAGGACACCCCACAACAAGACAAAGGACAATGACTGAGGTCGAATACCCGACATTAGTGCTTCATAGAGTAGCACCCCAGAGTGAGCAGTGATGAAACTTACACAAGAGACAGTGAACTCAGGGTCAAATACCCCGGCCACCCCATAAAAAAAGCACATCAACTCAAGTGCAAAGAAGGGAGGAATGATAACCCACCAAAGTCAACCCCGCAAAGCACAGGAAAGCAAAATGTGACAGTACACAGACCGACAGAGAGCCCGACAAGTGAGGAAACGACGTAAATCCCAAGCACCAGCCAAGCAAGAAGGTACCCAAAACCAGCCCCGCCACCCCACAAGTAGAAACGAACCAAGGACGAGGTGTATCAAACAGCAAGAACAAGAAACACGACCATTCCCACTTTTAAAATCATGGTTGGTACTAGTCCCCCATCTTGAAGGAGGAACTCCATGAGGCAGACCGCCAGGGAAAGAGAAATGACAACACAACTATTGGAAAAAGGCAAGCGAAGAACAGGAATGCAGGCGTCAAATGAACAAAATACAAACCAAAACATACCAGGAGACATCATGTCCCGGTCATGCAGAACCAGACGACCAAGAAGTTATTCGTCTACAGCACTCGTAAAACTACGTTAACAGATTCATGGCCACATACCAAACCCTCAAACCCTCCAAACCCGTGAACATCATGAATTTTAGAGTTAACAACAACCATGATCACCTTAACCATCACTCCCATTAGAAATAATAACAAAAGTATCAAGATGCATGCATTGGATTTCAATTGGATTCCCACTACTCTAAAGAAGTGACCATTTGGTCCACATTTTTTTTTTGTTTTTATGAAGTTGTTAGATGTATGCATTAGATTTCAATTGGATTCCAAGTATTTATAAGAATGATTGAAATCGCAAAATTATTGAAATTGCACAATTTAAATAAATTTCAACTTTTACGAGGAAAATGGCATCCAAAAGTCGGCACCGCCATTATTTCTAGCGATAGGATTTATAAACAAAACACGTTCAAGATAACGCTTTCCACGAGTGTAACGTGGATAGAAGGCTCTTTTTGCTTTTACCAACGATTCATTTAAAAAATTGTATGGATTACAATCTTTGCAAAATTTAACATTTCACATCAGTGACTATTGTTATAGAGTTTATATGATCATGGTTTTAAACATGGACAACTATCTTTTACCTAATATCTTGGGTATTATATTTGTATTTATAGTTCTTTAATTATTAAAGTTGTATCTTCTTTTTATATTTATCGAGGTTTTATATTTATATTTTTTAATCTTTATTCATTGAAACCGTTTTTTATATTTATTCTAATTCTATATTTATTAAATTATTAAACTATTACAGGGATAAATATTTTAAAATACAAAACTTAACTCTTAAGATATTACATAGATAAATATTTTGAAATATAAAACTTAATCTTAAAAAATATTTTAAGTTTACATTTTAAATGACTTATATTGGAAATGAGATGATGTATTAGTAATTATAAATTGAAAATATGTAATATAATTAACACATATATAAATTTAATTATTTAGCTTATTAATGACTCAACAATGGTTTTTCTATTTTCTTGAAGGCTTGAGCACTATTCACCAGAGAGAACATTATGATCATGTTCTCCATCTCTATGATAATTGTTTAATGGGTGGGGATGTGATTCAACAATGATTTTGTATATTGAGAGATGCGAGAATGATGAATAATCCAAAGAGATGGTTGTGAATGTACTTTGAGTGATTCATTCACCTTAGCTACATTATGGGAATGAATTCATCGACTTCATTTATTTACACATGTCAAAATATAGTTATTAGTTTACCTCTACTTGGACATGCTTTCATTGAAAGCTTTAAATGTGGATTCACAAATGTTGAGGTTGCCAACGTCTTATCCCTAGACTCGTAGGGGGTCTTGTCCTTGGAATCATAGAGCTATCAAGGAACAACTACAACCCCAAATTTATAACAAGGTGAGCTTCTGTTAGTGCTAGTAATTTTGTTCACAATATATGATCTCATAGTACTTGTGATAGTTTATTTGCAACCCTACGTTACATATGATTAAATTAGGATTTGAATCCATCGTTCTATCGATGTTCGAAGCTCTATATGTGGTAGGGATGTTTAAGATATAAAATTGATACAAAGATGAACTTGAGGTCTAGATTCTCTACATCTTTACAAGGTGTTGACTTCATAAGCGAGCTTAGAGAGTTGTCTCTTCAATTGTTGCATTTTTAGGGTATGGTCTTACTTTGGGCTTCCTCACTATTACAAGGAATATGTATATTATTTGAGGAAATAGGTCTTACTCTAAGAGGTTTCCTTAAGAGGTTGTGTGCCTTAGAGGTATCAAGAAGAAGGCCTTTTGTTATGTAAAGGCAAAGCCTAGGATAGTAAACTTGATTTTCCCAATGCACCAAATGGATCTTTAAAAGTTGACAATGGCAAGAAGGAAACTACTCTAGATAATGGTGTCCCCAAGGATGTCAATTATGATTAGCTTGCTACAAAGGATATTCACACATTTTATTTTGTGAAGTCTAGATCTTACAAAGATTTAAAACTAAATTAGAAAATTGTTCATGTGACAAAGATATCTCACTATTAAAGAGCTAAAAGGCATACTTCATTGTTATTATGTTTCCCTAAAAATATATTCAGAGAAAAAGGGAGAGCATAAAAGTATTTTTCTATCATTCTAACCTTTGTTGAAATCTAGGATTATGAGCTTGCTACATGCCATGTTCTTCGGAAACTTGCCAATAATAAGCAAGTGTATAAGATTTCTATTGTCTGATACCCATTCATGAGGGATTTGGATGAACGACAAAGTCCTCGTCAATGTGATAGTTTGATAATGTTTCTCATGCCTTCCGCAAGATGCATACCCATCCCAAGATGCCGAGTGATGGGTAGGGAAAGAGTGAATGGAAGGAAAGGCATGAGTGTTATTCCATTAGTAAGTAAGAGCTCACATTCCAATATTCATTTCATTAAAGAAAGTATGACTATGTCAAGTGGTAAGGTTATAGGTCTTAAGAGGTGGCACCTTTGTCATTTCCTCCTAGAGAGATTAGCTACAACATGAGCGAAGGGTTGGTACCTTATCCTGATGTATTCATGATCACTTGGAATTATTTTGTTTGGGAAGAGGGATCAATGGGGGTTGTTATAAGGAGCATCTGCTTAACTCTGCTAAATGTAATGTTCAAATAGTGTCAGAGTCAAGGGATGTTGAGCTCACTAGACATGTTTTCATGATATCGAACAAAGTCCTTTTGGTGGTTGCACCCTTGAAGGAACTAAAAGCCGATTATTATTCCTCAGTATCGAGGTAAAATTCCTCTCAATAACATCTTAGGTTGAGGTCTTCTTCTAGATCTTGTTTGGGATTGGGATCAAGGAGAGGTATTTATCATATCTCTCCAGTGGTCTCTTCTAGACTACATGGACACAAGTTTTTTATGGCATTTGATAGGGAACAATTATCCTTGGATGTTAAGGTTGGAAGACAAACGACAATAAAAGGGACACTTAGAGCATGTTCTTCCAGTCTAAAGGTTACCTAATGCTTCTATTTTATCTCAAGTGCCGAGGGTATGTGAAAAGATTGGTGTCCATACATCATCCAAATGTGCTTATGTTACAAGGACCTCTTTCTTGTGGTGATTCGATTTGGAAAAACTGAGGTCTTCTCTTCCTGGTTGGTATTTTATTTGTCTTGATGCTATTGGAAAATGTGGGGGTATTTTCATATAAGGATGGCTCGCTAGATCTTTTCTATGCACTAAAATTTGGGAAGTTTTCACAAGTCTGGGTATAATGCTTTTTCTAGAGAATTTGGTCAGGCCATTATACTTCTTAAGATTTTTATGGTCCTCACATTCATAGGATGGCATATTGGGAGAGGATTTTTTATTTTGATTTTCACAATATGGATAGATCCATTATTGGGGGAGATATGAACTTTTCCATGGGGGAAACAGAGACATGGGGTCCCAATTCTCTTAAAGATACATTATCATATTAATTTATGAAGAAACTTGAGGAGGTTTTTCTTTTTGATCTCCCACTTTCCTCTTTAAGGCCAACTTGGAGAAATATGTGGTATGGCATTAATAGGATTGGCAAAATGTTGGATAGATTTCTTGTTAATGAAGGTGTCTTATATTCGGATCCCAACTTTAATCAACGGGTTGGAGAGGGAGGTGAATTGGATCATTTCCCCATATTTTTGGAACTAAAGGTTGATATGGAAAATCCACCTTGCCCCTTCAACTTTAATACCACTTGGTTGGGAGATGAGGGTTATTTGCAGATGGTACCTAATTTATGAACTCCTTATGGTGCAACTAATCAAGTGTCAGTTGTTGTATAGATTCTCAATAATATTAAAAGGATCAAAGATCATATGATTACTTGGTCGATGGATCGAACAAGGAAACAAGATATAGAGCTTAGAAGGATCGAAGGTTAGTTGGCTTCTTTTCATGTGGAAAATCCTGAAGGATACATATCCTTAGAGAAAAAAAGAGTCATACTGGAACTAGATACTAGGAGAAAGAAAATCCTTTATGAGGAAGAGTCATCCATTAGTCTTAAGAGTAGGGCCATTTGGATTAAAACGGGGGGATGACAATTCTATATATTTCCATAATTTATTTACACACAAGAATAATAATAATATTACGTGGAAGATAGAAGAGGAAGATGGAAATATAGTGTTTGGTTTCAGGGATCTGGCTATAGTAGAAGTTAATCATTTCAAGAATATGTATAAGGAATATGAGAAGGCCCCTATATCCCCAATGTGGAACCTTATAGCTCCAAGTATCCTTCTTTTATAAGAAAGGAGCAGAACCTATCCCTTAAGGATAAGCCATAAGCCATTAAGAGACGTCTTCGTCATGTGGAAGCCATTGATCATGGATTTTGGTGTTATAGGGGATTGGATTGCTTGGGATACAGGTAATGGGAGAAGAGTGAGGATTGGTTAGGATCCATGGATTTGTTGCACGGATTCTTATAGACTTCCTAAGGTGATGGTTGACTCGCTAATGGAAAGGGGCTTTATTTTCTTGAGCCAGATATATGATATTCAAAATTCAAATCCTTTAAGACAAGCATGGTTATCAGTTGAGGAGATGGGTTTTGAGGAAGTAGATAGGATCTTGTGGGAGAGATACACCGAATCTCTACATGAAAGTCACATAAGCTTGAAGGATAGAAAGGATAACTTGTTATGGTCCATAAATGTAGTTGGTGGTAATTATGTGCTCGGTTTGGATTATAGGATGATAAGGAAAGAGGACGATCTACCTAATCATGAATGGTGGACAAAGGTGATATGGAAGCTTCAATGTCCTATGAAGACCAAACTATTATTGTGGTTGGTCATGTCTAGAAAGATCCATGTTTGGGATCATCTGATTAAAACATTTGTATGTGGCCCAAGTAGACATTGGCCTTTGTAAATATGACTTTGAAAATTTAAATAATGTCTTTATTTCTTGTCCTTATTTGGTTAGTATGTGGAATCATGCTACACAGGTTAAAGGTGTTCACTTCATTTGGAATGGGAATGGTTTCCAGGAATCTTTTTAGGCTTGGCTTAATAATGAAACTTTCACTGATTTCAAGGCTCTAATAGTCCTCATGATTCGGGGAGCATGGTTGGATAGGACTAAGGTAATTTTTCAGGATCATACATATATTACCCCTCATGTTTATGCATCTAATAGTTTGGCTATCTTGGATCACTTTCCATAGCCTATAGGTCCTCCAAAGCAGAGTAGGGTTGGTGAGGAGATAATTAATAAACCTAGTTGTCGGGCCTACTTTGATAAAGCCTCTCGAGGTAGAATTAACATGGGAGGAGCATGAGACCATCTCTTCTGATATGACACACACTTGTTCAAGTGATATGTTGGCCTTGGTAGAAGCTCCAACAATCGAGCTAAATTAATGGCACTCAATTTAGTGTTTGGTATTGGCTCTTTCAAAGAGGGGGTTATAAAGATCCAAGTATTTGTGGATTCTATGTTGGTAATTGATTCGTTAAAACTGAAAAACCCACTAAAGAACATCTTGTTGAAACCTTTATATGAGGAACTCATCAAAATAAGAAGTTTATTCTAGGACATATCTTATCAACAAATATATAGGGAAAGGAACAAGTCAGCAGGCCATATATCAAAGTTGGGGCTACAAATAGAAGAAGGATCCTGGCAATTGTGGGAAGGAAATGACGACATTATCATTGACCTAGACCCGGGACGTCGAATGATCCTTTTTCTATTAATATACTTTCGATAAATCGCTTTTCACATGATTATTGCTTACAATTTTATTATGTTTTGTTTTATATGTTTTTTTAATAGTATTCTTAACTACAAAATATATGTAAATGATTAAGCACAAACATGTATTTGTGTACCTTATATGATGATTTATGTTTTCATACATCTATGTTGTTAAAGGTTATATCTACAACCACTTTGGCCTATAAACAATGTGATTCAATTATTAATATGATAAAACTTTGATTTTTTTTCTATTAAAAAAAAGTTATAAATCTTAAATGATATTGGAAACATTAAAGCAAAAAGTATGATTCTCTCCCATGATAAGGTTATAAGTTTTAAATGACAGTTTTGTGATAAGGTTATAAGTTTTAAATAATATTTTTGAGGAATAAAGAAAAATATCTAAAAACTATCTAGAAGTGGGTGAAAAATGAAAAGTAAATAACAATAGTCCATACCTAATAGTTATAAATTGGTATATTATGTAATGATAATTACATAATATACTTGGATAGATACCGATTTGGATGATGATGATATTGTGGAAATTGGTATTATGGGTGAAGTTAGTACTTATCTGGTTATATGGCTGTAGAATACTGTTTAGGACTCATATGGCTGAGTTGTCGATATGTAAAAACCTGGTGATACCTTTTTATATATATAATATATATAAGATCTTTTTTATTTGGAAAAAAAACCTAATAGTTATAAATATTTTATAAAAAAGAAATAGTGTTTTTAAAGTAACTATCTAGAATGACATTGCTATGATAAGACTCGGAAAGTACATCTCTAAGCCTTGGATTCCATTGCCACCTAGGGATTTAACGGTATTGCTACGGTGATAAAAAATCCTAGAATGAGTCTCTAAGCCTTAGACTCCACCACCCATGCATAGTACAAGTACACAAAAACATTAAAAAAAAATTATAACATGGAATGAGTTAATAATAAATTTCATTTGGTGCCAACACATTTATAGGAATAGGGATTGAAATATGGACTCAATACCTTGATAGAAGCAAAAGAAGAATAATGTGTCTAACTTTGGGTTTTTTTATTTAATTTGAAATGACAATTAATCTTATCAATCCCAATCCACCAATTAAAAACAAATTGGAAAAAATCAGAAATTCAAAAGTCACTTTATTTTTGAAGATTTTAATAAAAAAATATTAACAACATTGGATACAAAATCTTAATTTATATATAGTCAAGGGAAATTGACTTTCATGGCAATTGTCGATACGTGCATCAACAGATTTTATGACCCATGTAAGTGTGAAAACCCAAAAACAAACTTGGAAATGATAAATGTGAAAAAACAAAACATGTTGGAAATGATAAAGAAAGTAAATGAACATGGTATTTCAAGAGAATAAAGTAAATAGCTCATAAAAAGTCCTTCACATTGACTTCAGATGGTGGCTTCTAGGTGTCTGCAGTCCAAGGATTCCAAACAAAACCGGTCGCAGCAAGTGTGAAAAAAGCAGTGACTTGTAAAGACAAAAGTCGGCGTAAATAGAAAAGCTGTTGAATAAAATAACGTTGGCACTTGGCAGGTAGTTTTCTGAAACAACGGGGAAAGAAATATCGGCTGGTCTGGTCAACTAGATGACAGTGGGAAAGGGACGAAACGATATTCCAATGAACTAAACAAGGGAGTCGGTTTTCGAACCGACTATTTGCACCGATCAGACGACCGCGCGGACGACCGCGCGACCGCGGTCGTCCGATCGGTGCAAATGGTCGGTTCGAAAAAGCCAGCCTAAAACAAGTAACCAGTTATCACACCAACTAAAATATATCCTGGCTTTTTTATCCTAAAGCCCTTGAGTGTATATCAATTTTTTTTAGGGAATTGTGGTATTTTTTAATGTCTTGTGTAATTATATAACAGTTTTACTTGTTGTTGGATGGGTCGTTCTATTAGAGAGCAATTTTAAGTGTAGAAACGAAATCATGTGATTAGTTATTATGATCAATGTCCTATCAGAATGAATGTATATGAAAGTGCATGAAATAAACAAAACAACTAGTACAAAGAAGAATGCCGAACCTACTACATAAAGTACAAAGAAGAATAAAGTAATAAAGTATAAAGAGGACATGAAAACCTATCCATACTGTAAATTTTAGCAATGTTTATGCAAATTTTGAAAATTCCGTCAAGATTCATGACCAAAAACTGATAAAAATTTTCCTCTAGTTAGACAACTCGATAGATTTTGGGATTCCCTTCCAACTTTCGCAAGACTTGGGGCGGGGAATGTTCTAATTTTATTTGCAAATTTCTGTACAGTTTGAAGCTGTCTATTGACCGTTACAAATGACAGAGAAGGAGAAGGCTATGCCAAACTTTTGTTTTACATGGTTTTACCTGTCATACTCTTCACAGTTTTTCATAATATTTCCATGGTTTTTACTAAATACATCGCTAATGAAAATTCAAAGCAATAGATGAGATGTATACTTGCAGGCTTTGCAGCTAACACGTAGATTAGGTCTGCCACCAATAGAGTGTTATGAATACGTGAGAATTTCCAAAGTATGTTATGGACATTCAATATGAGAACTTGAATAGGGTTCTTACTAGACTTAGTTGTGCTTAGGCAGAATGAGTTCAAGTTATAAAGGTTAAAATGTTGGGAATAATTTATTATAAAGTCAAAGGATGACGAGAATTTAGAATCGGTGGTTAGGAGAAAAGACATCTAAAAGTTAAGAAGATTAGGCATCCAAAAGATAAAAAAGAAGTAATTTAAATGAAAAGAGAATAATGTCATAAATGATTTAGACTAGTGATTGTGACATTGATGTCATTAACATTGAAAATGAAAATAAGTAAGTAAATCTATAACTTTAAAACTTTATAGGTATAAAAGTAATAAATAATATGTTATGAAGCATTATTTGTATTTGCAGGTTTTTTTTTGGTTGCTTTACATGGAGTTTGTTTTTCTCTTCAGAGGGCTTAGTACTAACCATGTATAAAAATAAGTGGGATCGTCCTTATTTGTCATTCTGGCCACTGCACCTCTCTGTAGTCTTGTGAGCTCCCAACCCTTTGCTTAATTTTTTTTCCTTTCCGTCAGCTCAGTCATTGTCTGCTCAGGACTACTGAGTTTTTTTGGGTTCTTGGGTTCTGCGGTTGACTTTCATTGTGATTGAACGAACTTGACGGCTTCTTGGGGCTAGCCCTTTCACTGTTTCTGCTTCCAGTTTTTTTCTCTCGTATTTCGGCTTATCAGCTATTTCCAGCACCCTAGTTAGGGTTTTCTCTCTCGAGTTCTGTTTTTATTTTACGAGATTCTCTGTTTACCCTTTGGACTATTGTGAACCCGCTCTTTTCCGATATTTCTTGAAAGGTCTTTTATGGTCCTTGGTAGTTACACCTTGCGGTCTAGGCCTGTATCCCCTTGTCCTTCTTCCCTGGGCCCTAGACATGAGTTCCACTGATCATGGTTTACTTACCTCTTCTGAACAAGTCACGGGGTTGACTCAATCCCGAGCAAACTCTTCACACCACTCCCGCAGGAAATCCAAAGCAGTGAAAGCTCTTGATACTAAGCATAGGTATGTTTTAGGAATGGATGTGATGATGAACAAGGTTGAAGCGCTCTGTAGCAAAGCTCTTATCGATCGTTTGGAATATTGTTATATGAACAAAGAAGAGTGGATTGCGTGGGCTACTCTCCACTGGAAGCCACTCCTTGATTGCGTTGGGAGGCGCTCTACAGTCCAATATGGGGGAGATCTTGTAAGGTTATGCAACGTTACGTAATGTTCCTCATGTAACTTTACTCTTGTAAATGTCGGCCATAAAAAATAAAATTTTTAATTATCCTCCAAAATATAAATTTAATTATCGGTAAAAAAAAAGTCGGTCACAAAAACAACAGAATATGGGGGAGATGCTGTAATGTTCCTACTTAACAATTTTTTTTTGGAATTATCCTAAAAAAAAAATGTTGGTTGTGCACATGGTTTTAAAACCATGTGCAAGGCCTCTTAAACAACCCATGGTTTTATTGTACATGGTTTAGGAGGGCCTTGCAAATGGTTTTAAAACCATGCGCAAGGCCTCCTAAACAACCCATGATTTTATTGTACATGGTTTACGAGGTTGTTGCAAATGGTTTTAAGACCATGTGCAATGCCTCCTAAACAACCCATGGTTTTAGGATGGCCTTTCACATGGTTTTAAAACCATGTATGGGGGAGATTTTGTAATGTTCTTTCCTAACAAAATAAAAAATATTATATGTCGGCCATAAATAGTATTAAATATTAATAATAAAAATATTATATGTGGACCTCAAATAAAAATATGTGTCTTTTGGTCTGAATCACACCAAAGATGATAGTTAAGTGCAATAATTAAGAACAGGTTTGCACCTCCAAATATTTGATCCCTCTCGGCGCTTAATAGAGCCTAGGATTTGGATCTATGTTGGCTATATCCCAACGATCAGTATGTTGGCGAACAGATGGCTGGTATTCGTTTTCCTTAAGGAAAAGGATGCTACACTCATTTTGGGCTCTGTATGGACCATCGAGAAGGGGTCACTGGTACTGATTCGCTAGCACTCCAGCTTTGACCCTCTATGAGAGAGGGTGGTCAAAAGGCACCTTTGGGTCATGTTTCCTGCCTTGCATTTCTCACTGTGGAACAAGGACTTCTTGACTGGTCTTACAAATTCCCTTGGGAGTTTTGTAGTTGTCAAGAAATAATTTCATCGAATTTTCGACAAACGCATGACCATGGTTTTAGTTGATTTGGATGTTTCAAAAAGCCTTCTCACAGAGATTGACAGTGTTTGTAATGACCTAGTCATTTTACAAAGATTGGACTACTTGAAAGTGCCCTTCAGATGCAACTACTTTCACACTAATGACCACCTCAGTAACACTTGCTCTTCCTTACTGCATGGTATTCCTCAATCCAAGGGATTTGACTCGTTTGATCTCCCTTCAAGCTCACCTCCCATGGTTCTCCCTCAGCTGAGGACATTGCAGCTCTGTCACCTGTAGGTATGTATGGCTCCTTGTCCCCTACTCTGTATGTTTTTACATTGAAGATGTTGAGAATTGATCCATATTGTCTCTCCCTGCTAGCTCTATGGACACATAGAAGGATTGTTCCTCTTTGAAGAACTCCTCTATCCCTCAGCTTGATCCTACTTCATTTCTTTGCCTTTAAGCAACTTGCCTTTATCGGCTCCTTTACTTCACTCCCCTTATCAACTTTGAAGACTCCTCCTCCATTCTTCCACAATTATGCTTCTACTAGAAGGAATTCTAAATCTATTTGGTCTCTTCATAATCAAGCAGGTGAACTGGTTGAATATGAGCCTCATCTTAAACATCTGGGTGAATTGCACTTCTCAGAACTTTTTAAAGATGATGGTAATACTAGTATTGTTGATCAACTTAAAGTCATCAATCTATTTCCCTCCTTTGTTCAGGGGGATGAAGCTGGCATCTTCCTCTCGGAGATCACTCTTTTGGAAGTTGAAGGAGCTTTAAAAGGGTTCAAAAAGGATAAGAGCCCCGGACCGGATAGATGGTCGTTGGAGTTCTTTCTCTAGTTCTTCGAATTGGTGGGTTTAGACCTTCTAAGGGTTGTTGAATAGTATCAGATTGAGGGAAAGGTCATAAATTCCATCAATGTCACTTTCCTTACACTCATCCCTACGTGTGAAAATCCACAAACCTTTGCAGACTTTCGACTTATATCGCTCTGCAATTTGGTTTACAAGCTCATCTCTAAGATTGCAGCCATTCACCTGGAGCCTTTCTTAGACAAGGCCATCTCAGCTCAATAGTATGGCATCCTTCAAAACATACATGTCATTGAACCTGTAGCCATCACTCAGGAAATCCTGCACACTATCAAAACGAAAAAATTGCAGGTAATGGTACTCAAGTTGGATCTTTTCAAAGCTTTTGATCGTGTTAATTGGACATTCTTAAGGCTCGCTCTTCTCCAAATTGATATACATGTTGACGAGGTTAACTAGATCATGGGTTTTGTTTCCTCCTCCAATTTCTCGGTCCTGGTCAATGGCACTCCATCAAATATCTTCTCAAATTCTCGAGGTATATGACAGGGATTCCCTCTTTCCCCTCTCCTATTCATTCTAGTGATTGAAATTTTAAGTCTTATTATTACTGATGCACAGAGGAAAGGAAAGATCAAAGGGATCAAAGTCTCTTTTAGCTTGTCTTTAACACACCTCCTCTTTGTCGACGATGTTATCCTATTTGGGTTGGGGATACTAGATGAATGGAAAGAGTATAAGGAAATATTGGATCTATTATGTTCAGCTATAGCTATGAGCATCAGTTTAAAGAAGTCTTCCTTCTTGTACAATGAAGTGGATGTGTAAACAAGGGACCTGATTGCTTCCATCCTTCCCGTCAAAATGGAACTTCTTTCAGCAGGTTTCAAATACCTCAGGTACCATCTTAAACCCCTGGGATATTGCACTAATGACTAGAGGTGGATCATTAAAAGTTTTGAAAAAAAAACCAGTAATTGGGCTTACATAATGCTATCTCTTGGTGGAATCCCGATCCTTGTCAGGTCTATTCTTACGAGGTTATCAGTCTATTAGTTTGTCTTATCTCGGATCCCCAAATCGATTCTGAATTACCTCATATGTTGCATTTTTACCTTTCTCTAGGGAAACATAGGTGGCAAACATAAGATGCACTTAGTTGATTGGTTCACTATCTCCAAACCCCATGAATATAGTGGATGGAATTCCAAGAACTTGGAATGGTTCAGTATGTCACTCATAATGAAAAGCTTATGGATGTTACTAAACGGTAATGGAATGTGGATCCATATCATTGGCCATAAATATCTAAAAAACTTGTTCGTTGATGACTAGCTACGCCAACAAAGCTTCCCTCTACAAGTTTCCTCTTACTTCTAGAATGGCTTTATAAGAACACTTTCCTGGATCACCATGGAATTGGGCAGGAAGGTTGGTGATGGTAAATGAATTAGGCTGGTAGTTTATCTTATAGGAGGTTTGAACTCCTCCTTCATTCTCTCTGAGAGCCTCATTGATTATCTTTGCGATTACGACATTTCAACACTCAGTCAGGCCTATAATTTGGGAGATGGCGCAAATCTGCAATCTTACTGGTTATCTACAATAGACCTGGACTTGGTAGGTAGCTGGAAGGATCAATGGACTGATTATGTCAAAGGTTTAACACATGGATGTATTAAATTAAAGGAAGTCAAGGATACTTTATTATGGATGTTCAACAAAGTTACGGGAGTTGTCTCTTCTAGTTCGGCATATGATCACATTATTTCCTCCTTAATACCTTTATCTCCTGTTAGTTCTCATTCACACATTTGGTGTTGTAATGTGCCTTTAAAAATGAAATGTTTTACTTGGATTTGCATTGAGAACTGCATAAATACTTGGGATAACCTAACAAAAAAAGGATGGGTTGGGCCCAATAGATGTTACCTCTATATAAATAGTGATGAATATGTAAATCATCTCTTTGTTGGATGCCCTTTCACTCGGGATACCATGAACATATTATGCAGGAAATTTCATGTCTCTATGAATTGGAATGATCCATCCTTCCTTGACAACTTAGAAAAATGGTTCAAAAGGGAAAGAGAATATCTCTATCTTCCCTTTTTCTTCATATGCAATTTGAGGATCTCTCGTAATTGTTACTTATTCAAGGATAAGCATCCTGACCTGATCCCTCTCTACTACATAATTATGGATCAAGTACACTCCTTTCCTATGGACTGTAAAAGAAAATCCAAGCACATGATTTTTGGTATTTCCCCCGTTTTAACTTACCCATCATGATTTTTTGATGGGGCTACAACAAATAAGTATGGAGGAGCTGGTATCTTTCTTTTGATCAGCCAACATCATTTTTTTACATCAAGATGGGGTGTGGGCACAACACCAACACCAGAGCGGAATTATTGGCTCTTTGGGCTATATTGTCTTTTGCAAAAGAGATTGGCATTCCCACTCTTCATGTCTATGAGGACTCATCTGTAATCATTAATTGGGCTAATGATAAGGCAACTCTCTCTATCCTTGACTTGGATGGTTGGTGTGACAACATTATGGAGTTGAAGGCCTACTTTCACACTTTAGACTTTCATCATGTCTTTAGAGAACACAATAAGAGGGCAGACAGTTTATCCAAGGAAGTGCTCCCCATGGCTGCTGGCCTACTTTCCTTCACTGAATCCTATGGGGAAATAGCTATTGGGGAAGATAAGCTACAACTCTTCTCGAGTAGAGCTTGTACGTCCTACTCTTCAACCTTTTGGTTGCTTTGTTTTTGAGTATCGATGGTCGAGTCTTTTAGCATCATAATTGGGTGTCTTGAGGTTGACATTGTTTCTCCTCTGAGGGTATTGATATTAGTACACTTCCCCGAGCACTTCCTTGGATACCCCGAACTAGGTTCTTTATGTTTTCTCCTTAGACTTGTACGGATGATCTATTTTTTCAAAGTTGGATGATGTTTTTTCTATAGAGTTCACAGAATGATCTATCCTTTTTGCATTGTACAGGGCCTCAAAATTGTCATATGTTTCTGCTCTGATATGATATTTTGATATCATCGTGCAGTAACAAGTTACCTTTGATTCTATTAAAGGATATCAAGGAACAACTATTTTTCTTCTGGAAAAAAATTAATAATATGCTATGAGTTTAAAGATTAATAATATGCTAGGAGTTATATAAACATGGCACTCTTATTTTTTTGTAATAATCATATTCATATATTTTACTCGTTATTATTATGGCTTATTTAACTTTACAAGTATTTTGGTAATCTTTGTGTGAACAAACTTTTGTTTGGTTCATTTGGTGTCAAAGTGAATATTGATCCAGCTTGTGGTCAAAATTATCAAAGTTTCTTTGAATTTAGGTCTTTGACATTAATATGACTTTTAGCAATTAAAATTGAGAGTCAATGATATTCAATCTTCCCCATTAAACAATAGAATAAAGTTCAAAAAAATAAAAATAAAAAGGACAAAAAGTAAAATGAGGATATTTACCAAAAAAAAGGTAAAAATATAAAAGAACCATAGAAAATTAGAGAAAGGGAAAATAAAAGAAAAATAGATATATTTATGGTTTTATGAAACCACACGACATGATTTTTCATAAATAATAAAATTATAAAGGAGTTTTATAAGAGGTATACAAGGAACATATAAAGTGATTGAAAAAGTTAGCCTCAAGGGTTAGCTCAATTGGTAAGACGTGCGCAAACTCTCTCGGTTTGGGGAGAGGTCACGGGTTCGAGCCTTGAGTCCTTTGGGGTTAGGCCTTCTGCGAGGATGGTCGGCGGTTTACCACCTCTACCATCCACTAATGTGGCGAAGTATTGCTGGGTTTCCCGTGGATCTTTCCATCTTCAAAAAAAAACAAAAAAAAACGATTAAAGAAGTTAAAATTATAAAGGAGTTTTATAAGGGGTATACAAGGAACATATAAAGTGATTGAAGAAGTGTTCTCAAGGTTATAAAGTGGGTTTTTCAAGTTATTTAAAAGAGATTATAAAAAAAACTGATTACATTAAAAGTCAATTAAAGTAAATTGGAGTTAAACTAAGAGAAATGTTTTTTATTAATTGAAGAAAAAACAAATTTCAAAGTGGAGACATGGAAGAATTAAATAAAAATTCATCTATATTTTTTTATAATAGCTATTATTATTATAGTTAAAATTATTTTTTTAAATAAAAATTAATTTGGAAAAAAAGGGGCAAAATGGAGATACATATTTTACTAAGGAGAAAATAAGATTTATCAATGTTCCATCGAAAGTGCCTTTTGCAATGCTAATAGTTAATGGCGTATTTTATGCAAGTCTTACTGTTGCTATTTGTTCAATTAATAAAGAAATTTGTGTTAATGTTGGTATTACAAATCAACTACAAGTTTCATAATTAGTTATAGAGAATAATGAATGGAACAAAGAGTAGATAAATGAATTAGATTTACAAATCGGTATTATTATAATCTTATATATGAATTTACTGTCACAACTATAGATAATAGTATTATTGATGTAATGGTAGGTTCTAATTGGATGAAAACATTGGGTAGATTCACCTTTAATGCAACAAAGAAATTCATGGCCTTCTTCCATAAGAAGAAGAAAGTAACAATACATGACTCATCAATGGTAGCCCCCTCATCACCGATTACCGACGAAGAATCACCTTATGGAAGCTATGAAGAATTAGAGGAAGAAGTAAAGCACTTGAAGAAACTCATCACGGACAAGGACAAATAAATCATACAAATTTAGGAAAAAATAGAATGTCAAGAATCAAAGGTTTTCCAGCATCGGCAACAATTAAAAGAAATCCAGCAGAAAATTTATGACATTAAAAAAGAGCACAAGTTAGAGATCACCAAAGTCAATAAAACGTTATCAAACAATACTTAAGAAATATTTTGGCTAAGAAACCATACTAAGGATTTAGTTACAAAATAACGAATATGAAAAATAGTTGAAAGATAGAGCACTCTAATGAAGACACCGAAGGAAAAATTCTAAAGAAGCAAGAAGAAAATCATTGCCTTTGAAATCATAGTGAAGATCTTAAGAAACAACTTAAGAAGTACAAAGATGCCGAAAAGTCACAAGAACAAATGATTAAGAAGATTTAGAATGATAATAAGTTGTTAAAAAAAAAATTAGAAGAAATACAAAATGAGACATCAAAATCTTCAAAAATATAATTTGTAGAAAAATACACCATTACAAATCCAATTCAGATCACAGTTCAAGATATCAAGCTAGTTGAAGAAAAACATACTCGAAAGTTAAGACAAGAAGATATTACTAGTATGATCAAGGAAAATAACGTTCTCTATCGACATCCAAACCACAAAAGTCAGGAACAACTAACAAAATATATTTATACCAGTGCAACCAAATCCCATGACAACATTTTGCCAAAAACCGATTTAGGATCTTTTTACATTTTGAAAGTTGTGTTCAACACTTAGAAGTTCATATCTGCATGTATCATCAACCATGACGCGCCATAGAAAGATGCAACAACATTACTATGTGAAAACAAAGTGTTTATGGAGAGAAAGACAATATAAAATATAAAATAATATATCAATATATTAATAAACAAATAAAAAAATAAAAAATAATTAAACAAAATATTAAATAAATTTGTTGTGTAATTAATGGAATAAATAAAAAACATACTTTTTAATTGAAAAAACACATAAAACCTTATTTAAACAGTCCATCAAATTCTAATAGCCTATCATATATTCATATTCAATCATTATTTCAGAGTTATTGGTTAACTTATTATACCTGTCGATAGGCAGTGTATCTTGTAATCGATATGGCGTTGACGATCTATTAGTTAGTTTGACTATGTATTAGTTTTCCATCAATTTTGCATTTTATCCTAACTTTTAGGACGCACCATTTTATACAATGCTACTATCCTAAGTTTTCAAATTCTCAGCATACACACTATTGGCTGAAAAATTGGGCAAGCAATAAGCACCCCGCAGCAGAGTGATTAATGCTGCTGCGGGAGCTTTGACTTGGACGTATACTCAATAAATCAGGTAATGCAATATGATTTTTTCGGCCACACATATGGGCAATACCCGACGAGTTACCAAACATGGAGATGGCTATCATGCATGCTATGCATGTGCATGCCATTGCCTCCAAAATGTTCACTTTCCAGTTGTCATATAAATTTGAATTTTGAATTTTGAACCCGCGCATCGAAATTTGAATTTTGAAAACCCGGCCCACGTGAATTTTGAACCTACACGCTCCCTATGTACCTGATTAGTTCCCTCCATGCCTAATTATTTACATCGAGAGGTATTATAGCTTCATAACCATAGCAGAGGTATATACAAATAACTCAGAAATACATGCATTACATGGTTATACATTTTTAGAGAAATGACGAAGGAGAAAAGGGAATCTCATGGGTGTGAGTTTTAGTCCTTTGTGCTGCGCCTCCATTTAGCACTCGTATTAAAGGAATGTTCATAGAAGAGGGCACACAAAATAAGATCCAGTCGCTGTTGTAATCAAACCCTATTCACAAGAAGATTCCAGTGCTCATCCACAATGGGAAGCCTATTTGTGAGTCCATGATTATTTTGCAATACATAGACCGAATAATTTCCGCTTCTGAGTTATCTTTGTCTACGATAAGATAATAACTTGCTTCTCTAATCACCGCTCATTCCCTTCGCCATTTGTCCTTTTTTTTAAAATTGTAATTGTCAGTTTTTTAGTATTCAGTAACTAATACGCTCATGCTCTTGATGTATGGCCTCAACTCGTCCCGTGTCTTTCGGGAGTTGTGATGGGCCAAGGAGAGCACCAACAGAAAGATGTAGAAGAATCAATGGAGAGCTGTAGAAGAATCAGTGGAGAACTTTGCTTTATTGGAGGAAGCTCTGCAAAAAAATGACTCTTTCAGAGGATACGATATCAGCTTTGTTGATATCGCACTAGGCGGTATGTTGGCATTTTCAACTCCATCCATAAAGCTACTCATTCTGTTTTAATATATGAGAAGAAGGTGTTGTTGTTAAGTGCATCAACGAGTCGATTCATAGGATAAAGAATTATGCCGATCCTGGCCAAGATAGTGAAATTTGTATCTACCATGAGAGTCAGATTTATATCACCATCTCTTGTTAATTAAGAGTATCCATTTTGGCCTAGTTGGTAAGAGTTAGTAATAATCTCTGCAATAGGCATCAATTGAAATCTCCTGCCGAACCCTAAGCTAATCACGTCGAGGGTTTCTACTGTAGGCCTGCATGCCCTACGTCCATGGATCCTCCTGATCCTGTGTCCGTTGAGGACCGTTTTCATGACATCGTGGCCTCTCTTCCCTTCGCTCCGGCAGCTGCGCCCACCTCTTCTCGCTTTGTCAAGCGCGTCGACGTCCCAGAAGTAAAGCTCATCTCTGCCGCATCAAAGCGAAAAGCAGTTACCCTATCAGAGAAAGGTCTCATTGGCCTGTTCACTGGACTCTGGCCATCCCCGTGCTCAGTGGAGGTCTGGCTCAATAAAAATTGGAGAACCCTAATACAGGGGGAAGTTCAGCAGATCTTCTGTGGAAAAGGATACTTTGCTTTCATTTTTGAAAAGAAGGAGGATCACGACCTGATCTTCAGGATTGGGCCTTACTTCATGGGTCCAAGAGGCATGTATTTGAATAAATGGGATCTGTCATTCAACCCAGAAAAGGATGTCCCAAAGGTGGTTCCAGTCTGGGTCAAGCTTCCCCACCTTCCCCTTCACTGCTGGAACGATGAGGACTTTCAAGCAATAGGGAATACATTGGGGAAATATGTAGACAAATCTGAACCAAAAGCCCCAATGTTCTCATCTGCCCGAATTTGCGTTGAGGTAGATCTTGAAAAGGGCTTGCCAGAATCCATTATGCTCTCCATAGATGGATGGAATCACCTGCAAACAATGGATTATGAACAAATCCCATTCAAATGCAAATACTGCCATGAGTATGGACATTTTGCTAAATCATGTCCGAAGAAACCTGAGAAACCCATCTCGGACAGCTCGCCGGATGAGAGCTGGAATGTTGCAAGTGGGAAGAAGACAACAAAGTCCCTTAATCAGCTACACGTCTCATCAAAGAGTGCCCCCAAAAATTGGTTTGGGGCCCTGCAAGTTGAGACACAAGAAATAGAAACCCAAGAGGAAAATCCTGAAGCTGATCAACATCAGGAAGATGAAACACTTGCAGCAATCCCATCGCATAATGAGAAGGAAGTTCAGGAAGAGGGTATCATGCAATATAAAGAAAGGAAGGAAAATGCAGCAAAATCCGAAGGATCTATCACAAGATCAAGGGCAAAAGCATGTTCAGAAGAAACAACAGATAGTTCTGCAGAAGAACAAAAACCTCTCTCCAGAAAAGGAAGAAAGTCCAACAAAGCCATAAGGGAACAGGAAGCAGCAAGGGAAAAGGCAGTAGGAAAGCAGTCTAATTTAGATTTTCTAGTCAAAACTTTGCAAGCAAGCAAGTACTTACTTAGTGCTGAAGAGGAAAAGAAGGAGAAGGAAAAGGCCCTTAGACAACTCAAAAAATAATGAAAGTGGTCTCCTAGAATTGCAGAGGATTAGGAGGTACACAAAAGTTAGAAGTTATAAAGAGATTTAAATCAATGGAATCTGCCTCAATCCTTCTCATCCATGAGACAAAAAAATCAGCTAAAGATAGCATTGCAATCATTAAAAGCTTTTGGCCAAAAGGCTTAGGATTAGCCACTAACGCCAATGGAGCCTCTAGAGGTCTTCTATGCTGGTGGGATTCAGAAAAGTTTGGAATGCTCTCTGCCATCGAAAACAAAAACTGGCTTCTAATTAAGCTAGAAAATAGAGAAAACAAAGATAAGTTCTCGACCCAGAATGTATATGGCCCAACCATGCATTCTCATAAAGACAACTTTTGGACCTCACTTGAAGAATAATGTGAAGGCAAGCTGCTCCTCCCTTGCTACATTGCCAGGGATTTCAATGTTACTATATCTGCAGACAAATGTAGAGGCAGAACTAAGGTCAGGTACCCATTTGGGGAAAGGCTGGAATATCTTGTCTCTTAGTGGGGCCTTACGGACATCAAACCGAAAAATGGCATCTTCACATGGAGTAATAAAAGAATCAGACCTGGCCACATTGCTGCCAAACTAGATCGCTTGCTGGTCAGTACACATCTCCTTAATTCTTATCCTGAAACCAAACTGTTGTGCACAGCTATTTCGGATCATAAGCCTATCTGTCTTTTTTTTCGCCCGTCAGAAAATCTGGGGCCCCTCCCTTTCCGGTTCAATTGCCTTTGGCTCGAGGCAGAAGGGGTTGAAGACATCATCTCTAGTGCATGGCGCTGTTTCATCTCAGGCTCTCCAACATTCTCCTGGGAGCATAAACTAAAAAGGGTTAAAGCAACTCTTAAATCTTGGGCAAAAAATCACTATCAGGAGCCCTCAAAGCAGAAAGATGAAGTCGTAAAGAATATGGAATCCCTCCAAGCAGAAATGGAAGTAAGCGAGATCACCAAGGAGCATCTTGTAAAGGAAATAGAACTGGAAACAAGATTGCAGAAAATTTTAAGGCAAGAGGAGGAGGGATGGAGGCTCCGATCACGTATCTTATGGCTCAAAGGGGGAGACCAGAATACAATTTTTTTTCAAAATCAATGCAGGGATAGACAGCGCTGGAACACTCTGAGAGAACTAAAAAATGATGATGGCTCAGTCATCTCAGGGCAAGTGGCTATCAGTTTGGAGGTAAGGATTTTCTTTGAACATTTGTATAATGACGAGCAGCAAGTCTCTCAACACACTATGGAAGAAATGGTCTCAGATATCCCAGCCCTCATCAGCCCAAAGGAAAGACTCAGGCTTGAATCCCCCATTTCGGAAGAAGAAGTCAAGAAATCTATTTGGTCTCTTCATCCGGATAAAGCCCTAGGCCCAGATGGCTTCCCAATTTGCTTCTATAGAACCTTTTGGTCTCTTATTAAAAAAGACCTAATGCGTTTCATCTCTTGGATGGAAAAAGGTAATATGGAAGGAGCCACCAACTCCACCTTTCTGGCTTTGATCCCTAAGAAGCCTAATCCCACCTCCATCAAAAAATTCCAAACCATCTCTCTCTGTAATGCCTCCTACAAAATATTCTCCAAAGTTTTATCCATGAGACTCAAGCCAATCATACATTCTCTGATCTCCCCAAATCAAGGTGGATTCATCTCGGGCAAACAAATTAGTGACAACATCTTAATGGTTTAGGAGGAAATTCACTCCAGTACCAAAAGGGGTGAACCTGGAATGGCCATTAAATTGGATTTGGCCAATGCCTTTGATAGACTGAGACATTCCTTTATCCTTATGGTCCTAAAGAAGTTTGGCTTCCCACCTGTTTTCATCAATCAAGTTCAAGCTTGTATAAATTATCCTTGGATAGCTCCTCTTATCAATGGCAGACCCTCCGAGTTCTTTAAAGCCTCTCATGGTATAAGGCAAGGATGTCCGCTTTCCCCCTTCCTTTATATTCTGGTTGCTGACTCCCTCAGCAGAAGATTGCTCAGACTTCAATCAGAAGGATCTCTTCTGGGTCTTTCCTTTAGGAACGGAGTCCTTTCCATTAACCATGCTCTATTCAATGATGACACAATCTTTCTAGGGACAACATCCACTCAAATAGCAAGAAACTTCCTTAGCCCCCTTGACCTTTTTCTCTGCTCCTCTGGAAGCTCAGCAAACTTGAATAAATGTCAGTTATATGGATGGAACTGCAATGTTGCAACTCTTCGCAGCATATCTCAAATCCTGCAAATAAAAGCCAATCCTAAATGGACACACTTTACCTACTTGGGCATCCCCATTGTCAAAAAATTCTTGGTCTCTTCCATGTGGGCCCCGATTATCCAAAAAATCAAAACCAAGATACAAACCATGGGATCGAAATGGCTAAATCTTGCAGGGAAGGTGGTTCTCATTCAGTCCATCCTCTCCTCCTATCCTATTTATGCTAGCTCGATGGTCCTTGCTCCTAAAAATGTTATCAACAGCATTTGTAAGGAAATCAGAAATTTTTTATGGCAGGGAGGAAAAGTTCAGACAAAAAAAATCCACCTTGTAAAGTGGGACACGGTCAAAAGAGAAAAAAAACAAGGTGGGTTGGGCATCAGGGACCCTGAACAAATTAATAAAGCCTTGGGAGCTAAATTGCTATGGAGACTGGTTACAGGAAGGAAATATTGGTGGAAGGAAGTCATTAGGAAAAAATACATTAGAAGGCCCAGGTCAAAAATGTTGGACAGTGCTTGGATAGGCAAAGGGACCACTCTCTGGCAGCTATGCAAAGCTTCTTTCAACACAATTCGAGTAGACTGTTATTAGATCCCAGGGAATTGGAAAAAGATCAATGTCTGGAAATGCAACATTCTAGGACAGCCATCTCGTTCTTCGCTCCCAGGTCTGGCTCCTCTTGCTGAATGGGCTAGTGAGCAGGGGCTCATCACCCTTTTTGACCTCTCTCAGTGGGACTCGATGGGACATTGGATTGGTTGGAAGGAGTTATTTCCTCCAGATCATCTGGCTTATGCAGCAACAACTTTTCTCTCCTCTCTTCATGGTTTGTACCCATCGCGTGTAGCAGCAAGGGATCACATCGGATGGGGAAAATCATGACAGTATACTGTCAGAGAAGGATATAAAAGACTATCCTTGGAACCGGATGCAGTGGATCGAATTTGGAAGAAGGTGTGGCACCCAAACAGCATTCCCAAGGTAAACATCTTCACATGGATCCTTATGCATAATAAGCTTTTAACAGCTGAAAATATCAGGAAAAGAGGCATAATCGGTCCCTCTAGATGTGCTCTGTGCAACATGGACGAAGAAACCACTAGCCGCATTTTTCTTCAGTGCAAAATATCCCTAATAGCCTGGAAGAACATCCTTCCCCCGGGCCTTGTTCTAAACCTCCCAGACTCAGTAGCTCAACTCCTTAAGGATTGGCCCAAGCATTTCCCCGGCTCCCTAAATAAGAAACCCATTATGAGTCGACTCTGGGCCTCTATCCCTAAGAACCTTTGCTGGCAACTCTGGCTCGCTCAAAATAAGTCCATCTTCAAAGAGCAAAAAGTTGTTCCATCCCGTATAGCCTCTAAAGCAATAAGAATGATAGCAGAGAAGTGTGCTTCGAACAACATCAGCTTCCCATTCAAAGAATGCATCCCCAAGCCTTACTCATCGTGGTGCAAAAATTTCTTAAAGGAGACGAGTTCCCTTTAGTTCAAATTCTCCAAAAGCAGTGTAGTCCAACCACGCAGATCTCTTCCTTGGGAGATAAGACTATCCAGTAATGAATTTAAATCTTGGCTCAGGGAGAGGAACGCTTATGCCTTTTTCTTTGATGGTGCCTTGAAAAGCAAATCCAGGGGTGGCAGGTGCAAATGGGATCCTCTTAGATCCCAGAGGACATGTTGAACAAACTTTTGCTTGGGGCCTTGGATATAGGACCAACAACGAGGCCGAGTGGTTGGCACTCTTTCAGGGCCTACAATCCTTAGTCACTAAAAACCTCCGTAAGGTAATGATATTCATAGACTCTCGACATGTTATTTTCAAACTGATTAATGGTTACTCTTCCGGCTCAATTAACTGTCGCCTCCTATATGACAAAGCAAAGCCACTCATGACTAAATCCTATGAGCTCTTCCACATTCTTCGCCACAATAATTTTGCAGCGGACGCCTTAGCTAACATAGGGGCCTCCCTACGTCAAGGTCATTACAGTCTGAACAGAAACGCTCCTATCACCAAATTCATCCCTTAATGGTTCGTCGGAAGTTCTCCTTCCTCTCATAAGGCAAGAGGTCATCCCCCTCTTCATTCCTTGAATTGGCTTTTCCTACCCCTAAAGACGTTACTAAGGACCCTCGTCATCTTCCACCTTATCCCTCCACCCCTCCTCCTTTCTTTTCCCCCTCCCCTTATTCCTCCATTCTCATCCTACCCCACTCCATTATATTTTTACCCCCTTCCCTTATCCCTCCCCTCACCCCTCCTCCCACCGCCTCGCGCCATCCTCCAACAGTTGGCTCCCACCCCACGCTCCATCTCAAAGGATCTTCACATTCAATTTGTTGTCCTGCCACTCCTCCTTCCCCCGCTGCGTGGATCATCCTCTGCCTGCATCCTCTCTTGGGTAACGTTGGATTTATGGTTCACCACCCCCGGGTTAAATGCCCCTCCTCCTCGCACGCTCCAAGTCTTTTTGACCATCTCGTTATGTCTTCTCCTCGAAGCAACATGCAAACTCATTTTACTCCATCTCTCAGCTCTGTTTATCATGAGGTTCCTCCGGAGCGCATTCTCTTGGATGTAATTGCAGGTGTTGGTGAAGGGTGGTTGCAAGAGATCCCATGGGAAGCTCTCCCTCTCACTAGAAATTTTGTGAAGGAAAGGCTTGCCCTCGCAGCCTTCTCCTCTTGCTCCTATAGCACCCTTATAGGCTCCTCGCCATGGTTTTCAAACACTGACTCTGGCTCCAGTCTCCCGCCCGAAGCTCATACTGCCAATGCTGAGAGAAGCATGGTCTTGGGCTGTCATTGCTCAGGGTGGAAGGAAGGTGCAGTGGGCACCTTAGCCTGCAAAGAGGGTCAAAGCAAGGAGGGTGCCTCCCTGCAGCAGGAGTTAAAAGTGCTCAAATACATCCTTAGTGGCCTCTCTGCTGAGAATCAGGCTTGCGTGTTAGCAGGCTCTGTTCGTGCTTTGCACAGCAACTTCACCCGTATTGACCTTTCTTCAGGAACCGATAGAATGTCTCAGGATAATGAAAATGCAAGCATCATGGACGTGAAGAAGAATCTTAGGCGAATTTATGAGATGATAGCAATTGGCATAATGGATAATAAGGAAATGGCGCAGGAGGTCAAGAGCATGGGGGAAGTGGTGAGTTACACCTCTCTGCAAATCAGCAACCACGATGCAAGGATCGACGATAATGAGAGCAATCTCAGGGAGATAATGGGTAAGGTTGATAGGATCCAGGAAGACCTCCAACGTCTGATCAACATGAACCAAGGAAGCAAGGTGAACGAAACCACTGCAGCTGCAGCGCACCCCATGGAGGAGGAGTCTGTGGTCCAGTCCATGAAGCTCAGAGGCAATCCCTGGCCAGTTTTATTTTAAACATGTTAATATGTTTTACTGTCTTTTGCTTTGTAATTAGTTTTTTTTTTTTTTCAGAGGAAAAAATACCAGTCTTTGATATTCAGTTGAATCAAAAGACATCATATACAAAATCAGTCTTTTGCTTTGTAATCAGTTTATAAGGGTATACACTACCCCAAACAATAGTTGTTTTGCAATTTCTCCATGTGTAGTTTTTTGGACATCTCTTTAGATCAGTTTATTGTGTAGCAATTTTGAACTGCAAGAACTCTCTATTCCTGCTATCTACTCTGTACTGAATGGCTATGCACAACTTGTTTTATAAAACCCTTTTTTTGTTTCTGTTAAAAAAAAAAGAGTATCCATTTTGGCCCCAATCAAATGCAGTTTATTAGGGGTAAACTCAGATTGATCCCCGTTTTTTTTATAAATGTTATACTTTTTGAATGGTTAATGCCTAATGCAAATAAGTTATTGGTGCCTGCTATTCACTATTCTACGTTCATGTTCACTTTGTGATTAGAATTTATCTTTATTATTATCCACACTTTATTTTATTATTAAATATTTCTATGGAAGTCAAAAGAAATGAAGAAACTTTCACCGTTCACGTTCACTTTGTGATTGGAATTTATCTCTATTATTATCCACATTTTATTTTATTATTAAATATTTTTATGAAAGTCAAAAGAAATGAAGAAACTTAGCAATGGGATTTAAATATATTATATTTTCAATTATGGTTTTATTATGTTTTACACAACAAAAATACATTATAATCCATCTAATTTCATTTTCAATAATTTATATTTTATTTTACTTTTTAAACAATTTCAAAATTGAACATAAATTGTTTGTTTAAAGTTATATATATAAATAAGATGAGATAAATAATTTTAAAAAATAACCAAGCAAAATATTAAATTAATTTAATTTAGTTCACATTAATTTAAATTATATACAATTATTTTTATAGATATAAATAAAATTTGATTAAAACCAACACTTAAAATTATTTAATGAAAACATATAACATTTAAAGATAATAAATATAATTATGAAATAATATAATTATTTAAAATTTATGTAGCTTATAGTCTTACTTTTGTAATAGATAATAATATTGTGTGACAATCATAAACTAATAACAATCTTTCAAGCCACAATACTAAAAATTTTAAAAATTTAATCAACACAATTTCAAAAACCATTATAAACACTATAAACAAATGATATACAATCATTTTATGGAAAAAAAATTATATGTTATTTTGATATGAGAAAAACTTCCTTGTTATACATCCATATTAAATAACTCATCAAAACATAATAATAAATTAAATATTTTTAATTACTGAACATTAAATCAAAATAGTACTGATGGATTTCAATGTAGGTCAATATATCCAATAAAAAAACATTTGATAACATGATGACCATATTCAAGAAATATATTAATTTTAATCTACAAGTATCCATGATTATAGTATCTATAATATATACCAAAACATGCTAGGTAAACACATATTGATTTGTCATACCATTTTTTTATGCACAATTCCCTCCTTTCAAGTACATGTACATTTGTATCATACATAACAAAAACGAGTTTTCTTAAACCTTTTCTTAAAAATATATCAATGGGGACCATCTTGGCTATGGTTGACTATGGTTTGACCATGCTCCAAAATAAAATATTCCATTTTTTACTATAGTTGATGAACTAACAATAAATGCTAAAATGTGATTATGGTAAACCATGGTGAATCATGATAGATTATGGTTCACAATAGTTATCTATAATTAATCATAATTGACTATAGTTAATTTTATTCAACCATGGTGGATTGTAATTGCCTATATTTGACAATGTAATTATAATTGAATGTGGTTTATCATTACTTAGTATTAACCAATCATAATCTAACATGTTTTGTGTGTTAGGATTATTAATTAATCCTCCCTTTGATCACATAGTCTATTTGTCTTTTTCCATGATTATGAGGTCATTATCACTTCACTAGTGCATTGGGGACACACCTAGGGGCCACCTGCCACTCATTGCACCTATTTGCATGAGTTTAGGATCTCCAGGGACCAATTCCTATAATTTAGGAACCCACTCTGAGTACCACCAGCAGTCTCTTGCAGTTGACCCTAGTAGGTATTCAATTATGTTCAATTATGCTTTGATTCCCATCAATTAGATCACTCTTAGTCATCCAAGCACCATTTTGCATGATTTAAGGGAGGTAGGGCGCATTTTCTCACCTACCCTCATTAGTTAACTGATTGTAAACTGATTCAGTGATCCATAGTTGCATCAATGAGCTCTAGTGGTGATTTTCCCACATCGAGTTAGCTCTGGAGTTAGTCCAGGCTGGTAGATTTGAATCCTTTTTTTAGGCATTCAAATTATCCTATTTGTAACACCATTGTATTACATATTTTATACTGATTAATCGATTTAATGATATTCTTCCAATTTCATCTCCATGTGTCTGCAATTTTTCCATGAGTAAATGATCAGTCTCTACTAAATTCTTCTCTCTTCTGCAACCTTCTTTTCTAATTAAATTCATGTAGGCATGAAGATCCTATGCGTCATTAAATTTAAGAGTGTGTAATTTTCCCATGGTTGATAATGGTTGATTATTGTTAAATGCAATAGACTAGGTAAAAATGTACGCTAGTGTATATTCTAGAAGAACCAAACCTGTATAAATATACACTAATGTTTATTACAATATGCATATTTACTGTATATTCTAAACTATATATACTAGTGTATATTCTAGCGCAAATGCACTAGTGTATAATCTAGTGCATATACATTAGTGTATATGCTAGTGCATTTAACGACCCTACTCCCCACCCCCCCTCCCCCCTCTCTCACTCACTCAAACCCCCATTTCTTTTCCTTTCCACCCAACCCCCTCTCTCCCCCTGCCCTTCTCCTCCTCCTCCTCCTCTCTAAGTTGATTAATCTAACTGGATGTGTTCGATAATGACCTATTTGAAATCAACAATTATATTGACAACTTGAAAATTTCTCTTAGTTATATGTCAAAATATTTCCAAATTCTATGGTTCCCTATATTGGAAAGAATTTAAATTAACACAATTATTGGATCCAATGCAAGATAGAAATGCATATAGAAGAGATTTTCATGTAAAAGAAAAAGAAAGAATGTTGAAAAAAAGAAACAATTAACACATGGATATTGTGTCATGACGAATCATAACTTGTGAAGAAAATCATTTTTACAATTAGAACATCGCCATGATATAGTTATTCACAAAGAAAATCATTCATTAATGACGTTCATTTAGAAATTCTCAAGAGAAATGATCACCGTAATTTATTACATGTATGTATTACTAATATGATTGTGATTTAAATTAGTCTAGAATCTTCAATTTACCCCAACCCTTTTAATATCATTACCATATTCTAACAGTTTTGAAGATGTATAGCTTAATAGTTATACATGGATGCACTAGTCTCACACAAAATTTACATCATGCCATTCCACATGTAAGGTTATTTTCTCACCTTTTTATAGACTATAAATATATTTTCAATTAGTATATATGAGTTGATGCACAATCATGAATATCTTTAATGACATGTTATAACAATGAATTTTAAGGTGGTGTAAAAAGTTAAAAGGCGGGAAATTGATTTCTCATAATATATATAATTCTTATTTATGAAAAAGTTGTGTACCTATTTAAAAATCAACATATATCCATCTTAAAATTATTGAGATGTAAATTGTTTTTCTAATGTGTAATGAATGTTACACCATCTCTCCCATGAGCGCTTCACTACTCTCGCTGTATAAAGTTTTTGTAAAGTAGTTTATGAAAATTTAAGGACAATATAACATATTTGATCATTTTTAAATATAAAATTTTGTAAAGTCACAAATAAAAGTCGATACTAGTCTTATATATTCCTCAATCAACATTCCAAGCCTCGTATCCACAATCTCATCATATGCTTATCATTTTGATTAATTAGTGCATTAAATATTTATTATTGATAAAAATGGGAAAATTATTACAATCTACATCCACATAAAGGATTTAGCATGGCACAACAATCATGTGATCACTTGTTCTGCTCGCTACCACCAAAGGTTCTTTTCACAACCTCCATGACACCCTATGTAGCACCCTTCGCAGTAACGTCGACCAAACTCAATTAATTTCAATACATTCAAAGCTAAGGAAAGCTTTCAAACTCAAAAATTAATATGTTGAATCAACTCTTGAATCAACTCAATACAATAGCTAGTTCATTGGATAATTACACCAACTCATAGAATTCAAACATCTTGACTTCAACACTTCTTTTGAACTTTGAATGTACCTACAATAACATGAAAGAACCGCAATTAAGTTCATCGAGAATTGATGGATGCCTTCTCTTCAATATCTAACTAAGGAAGGGACATGACAAATGTTTTAAAATCGTGTTTAAAAAATCAAATATTTCCCTTTAAAATCATTGAATGTTTAGACTGTGCATATTAAAACTCTTTAAACACCTCCGCATACTAGGTATATACACTAGTGTATATACTAGGTAAATATACCAGTGTATATACCTAGTGCATATACTAGGTATATACATTGGGGGGTGGTAAGTGGTAAGGGGAATAGAGAGAGGGGTAGGGGTAGGGTAGTATATACACGGGGACTTCACTTAGTGAACCTCTCACATAGCACGTGCGATCATGGGCTATTAAAGAATACCCTTAATTTCTAGAGATATTGACCCAAAATATTTTTGTTGAAACCCCCTCCCAATACTTAAAACCTCCTCCCCACCCCTTTTTATACGTTAATTCTTATAAACCACCCTACCCACCCCCACCTTAAACCCCTCATCCCCCCTAATACCTGCAATATATTGGTTCATTTTTTGATAATTTTAAAACCCGCAATATGAACTAACGTGATAGGATATTGGTCAATAAGTGAAGCCCCCGTGAGTATATATACCTAGTATATACACTAACTGGTGTATATATAGAATATACACTAGTGCATAAACCTAGCATATACTAGAGTAACTAGTAACTACCTCAAGACCCATTTACATTGCACAAAACCTACTCATGGAATTTGTACATGCAGGCGCATATACGAAAGCGCCTTCCATATACACGTGCATATACAAAAGAGTGCTTCCATATATGTTTGTGCATGTACTGAAGCGCTTTCGTATATGCACATGTTGAAAATTTTGTGTAATGGGTCCATTTTGAGTCCCATTCAAGTGTTTTTGGTTTCTACACTAGTAATATATATATATATATATATATATATATATATATATATATATATATATATATACCAGTATATATACTAGTATATACACTAGTGTATATTACTAATGTATATACCAGTATATACACTGGTGTATATACTACTAGTGTATATACACACTATAGACACCAATGCATGTACACTAGTGTATATACCAGGTATATACACCAGTATATACACCAATGTATGTACACTGGTGTATATACAAGGAATATACACCAGTGTATGTACCTAGTACATACAACAACATATATGACTAGGATCAAAATATTTGGTACACTATATACTAGTCTTGGCATGTACGTAATACATATGTGAATTTTGAGTTCTAACTAAATTAGGAGTTGAGATGTGGTACTTTCATGACCTTGACATTGCTCCTGATACTGCATTTTGCATTTACAATCTATTGCAAACATTTAAAAATAAACAGGATAGAGTGAATAGCTTCTTGAACAAGGAGGATGTTGTTGTTGATGTGTCGACCTGTAATGAACCCACCTTAGTTGGGGGAGATGAGGTTAGGGATGATAGATTTAAGCCGGAGGGAGAGAATCTTGGAAAACATTTTGTAGGAGGAATTGTAGAGGGATATGGGGTGAAAAATCTTAATAGAGGCAGGTTTGGGTTCCTTGGGGATAAGGGCGAGGAAAGTGGAATTAGCGAACCCGCCAATTTTTCCTTTGGATTGGATCTAGGAAATAAGACTGATCAAGTATTTTTTAATTATGAACCAACATTTCCTATAGAAACAGATAGAGAAACCATCTAGCCTAGGATCTTTGTCAGGATGAAGGGACCAGATGGCCTTCTTGATTTCATATTTGGAGATGGGGGCGTCCAAAACAGATGAGTCTTTTTGGCCAATAAGCGTAGGGATGTCTGAGATCATATCCATCATCTCATCCTACGTAATCTTCTCCTCTCCTGTGTAAATATGTTCAAAGAAATTTTTTACCTTGAGCTTGATTTCATCTTGTTCTATAAGTTTGGTCCCATCATGCTTTGTGAGTTCCTTTAGGGTATTCCTCCTTTGCCGCTCCTTGCATTGGTTGTGGAATAATTTGGTATTTTGGTTGCCAACTTTTAGCCAGAGATTTTGGAAGTGAAATCTCCAGTGTTCTTCCTCCTATCCATCTCCTATCTAGATCTGATCTGGATTTTTCTATCAATATCTCTTTATTGGTCGAGTAGGTCACTGGTGACTTCTTCTTTTTCCATTTTTTCTTATGGAGTACCTAGAATTGTAATAAGCTTTAACTTCCTTTCCTTTAGCTCTTAGTAGTTTTAGACAACCCATAGTTTGAGATCAGGTTTTAACTTGCTTTAACTTTTGATCCCATATATATCTCGGCAAGCCTATAATGAAGATATTCCAAGCGTTTTTTATATTGGATAGAGTTCCCTCTGATTCCAACCATAGAGGGTTGAATCTGAAGGGGAGCAGACCTAGATTCCCAATGTGAGACAGGAAGAACCAGAGAGGTTTGTGATTTGAAGCTGCCAAGGCATGAATATTGGCATTAGGAATGGTTGGGTTATTGAGAAAAGAGGTGCTTACCAGAATACGATCAAGCCTTGCAACTATGTGCCCGGGACCTATCCTTTTGTTGCTCCAGATGAATTTTTCGTTCTTTGGCTTGATATTGATTAAGCCCCAGAGGGATGTGAGGTCTTCCATCCTTTCTCGGAAAGGGTCCTAAACTTTAGAGCCTCCTCTTCTTTACCTAGTGGAGATAGTAACATTAAAGTCACCAACTATGATACAACGAAGGTGATTCTTGCCCAAACTTTGGTCTTTCAGGGAATTTCAGAATGCCTCTTTGCTTTCCTGGACAGTGGGCCCATATATATTCCCAATCTAGAGAGTTTCATTATTGTATTTGTCTTCTAATTCAATGAAGAGCCAATTTCTGTTTTATGAAGCCGAGCACAGAGAGTATCTTTGTTCATCCCACCAGGTGAGGAGACCCCTTGAGGCGCCAGAGGCACTGACATTGATACCTTCACCTCTAGCCCATATCTTATTCATTATTTTTAAACATTCTTCTGTGAGAATTTTTGTCTCCTGGATGATGAGGATGGAATTTGCCTCCATATTCTTGAATCTTTTGATGGATTCTAGCTTTTTCCTTCCTCCTAACCCTCTGTAGTTCCAGGAGACAAGCTTCATTATTTCTTGGGAGGGTGGGATGCCTTATCCTGTTTTTCTTCTTCGACGCCAATTAGGTACTTATTAGCTTGGGTATTTCTAACTTGGAAGTCTACACTGGATTGCTTCCTTGCCTCTTTCTCCCTGGTTGCTTCCCTTCCTGAATGAACTTGTTTGGTTTTCTTCCTTTTTTGACTTCTGGTTCTAAATCTTCGTCTTTACTCTCTGATGTTTCTTTAGTTTGCGCCTTTGCCCTTGACCTGGTGACTGAGCCTCTGGAGTTCGTTGAAGCTTCAGATCTCACTTCAGGATGGACTTGGGAGGGAATGGGTTGAGCTCTGAGGTATTCCTAAGCGATTAGTGGTGGGTCTTCTTTTGGGTCAGGATCTTCAGTGGGGATTTGGGTTTTTTCTACATCTCGTGTGTCCTCTTCTTCATTATCTTCACTTCAGAGAACTTGGAATTTGTTATCATCGACCTTCTTGTTAGAGGTGGGATGTGCTTGTGGGAGTGTGGCCTTGGTGCCTTTCCTTCTATTAACTTCATTCCATCCTTCAGCGAAAGTCTCTTCTATGTTGAGCTTTGTTGGTTTTTTTGGACAAAATTTAGCATAATTCCCATATTCATGGAAGAATTTGCACTTGAAGGGGATCACGGGGGCTTCACTTGTTGACCAATATACTATCACGTTAGTTCATATTGTGGGTTTTAAAATTATCAAAAATTGAGCCAATATATTGCAGGTATTGGGGGGATGAGGGGTTTAAGGTGGGGCTGGGTAGGGTGGTTTATAAGGATTGATCTATAAAAATGGGTGCAGAGGAGGTTTTAAGTATTGGGAGGGGGTTTCAACAAAACGAGTTTGGGTCAATATCTCTCGAAATTAAGGGTATTCTTTAATATCCCACGATCGCACGTGCTATGTGAGAGGTTCACTAAGTGAAGTCCCCGTGAAGGGGATTTGCTCGTAGTCGACAGTCTACAAGTGGTTCCATCCGTCCATTGAAAGATTCATGACCTCAAGGAGGCCCTTCTCTAAATCCACTTCAACACAGATCTTGGCACGGGAGAACATAGGGGGTTTGGGTCCGGATTTATGAATATATTTTTTGAAGGTCTTTCCTATTGATCGAAAATTCTCATCGTTCCAACAATGAAAAGGAATGTGTGGAAGCTTCAATTAGACTGGAATGAAAATGGGAATATCTTTCTCATGGTCGAAGGAAAGGTCCCATTTGTTGAGATACATACCTCTAGGCCCCATGAAACAAGGCCCATTCCTGAAAATGAGATCTTGATCTTCTTTCTTCTCAAAGATAAAATCAAAGTATCCTTTCCCACAAAATATTTGTTGTACTTCTCCTTGAATGAGCGACCACTAGTTTTTACTCAACTAGATTTCAATGGACCGAGGGGAAGGACAAAGGCCTGTAAAGAGCCCTATGAGACCTTTTTTAGAGAGAGTGATTGCTTTACGCTTGGATGCAGTGGAGGAGAGTTTAACATCCGTAATCTCAGAGCGCTTGAAAAATCGAGAGTTGGGGGGAGAAGAATTGAGGGCAAAGAGAGGGAGATGGGAAGCCAAGATGTGCCGAAAGCGGTCTTCAATGCTTCCCGGGCCATCGGGCTCAGGATCGAGGGGATCCATGGGTGACGACCAACAAGACCAAGGCAAGGAATCAAACAAAACCCTAGCCGAGAGAACCCTAGATCTAGATGGAACCAGTCAGCCATTTAAATCCTAATTTCATTATTAACACACTTTCACTCTAAACACAACCTTGCAACCTATAAAAAAAATGTTAGTGATGAAGCACCTTTACAAGAAATTTACTTATATATCCGAAAAGGTCAACGTTATGCCTTCAAATACACGAGTATAATTTTTAATATATTAATTACATTATGAAAAATGTTAGTGATCAAACACCTTTGCAATCATTTCTAAGAAATTTACTTATACATCCGAAAAGGTCAACCTTATGACTTTTTCATCAGACTTCTAAATCAAAATTTGGGTTTTTTTGTTTATCTAATAGGTTTCATTAATATATGGTATAGTCTAACGTTATGCCTTTTCTAATACAGTTAATACTAATTCATATCATGCCTTTTCTAATACACTTAATACTAATTCATATTCATATCAGATTAAGATAAGGGTTTTATAATGTGATGATGTGTTAATATATTGTTGAGTTTTATAATGTTTAGTAATTAATTATTTTTAAATTGGTTTATTAGAAAATTTGGTTATAATACTAATTTATTAATTTATATCATATTATATAATGTTTAGTAATTAATAATTTTTAAATTAGTTTATTAGAAAATTTGGTTATAATACTAATTTATTAATTTATATCATATATTAAGGTATAATGTGATTGTGTGTTAATATATTGTTTAGTTTTATAGTGTTTAACGATGTTTTAAGTAGTTAGTTATTTTTAAAATGATTCATTAGAAAAATTGGTTATTTGAAAAAGTATCACCAAATATTCAATTAAAGTAAGATTTTATAATTAATATGTTAGCCAAAACCAAGCGGAATAAACTTGAGTTTACCACTCAGTTAATATTAAAAATTTAATATTTTCACGTCGACCTCTTTTTCTTTTTCTCACTTATCGGGTGAAACTTGTTTATCTCCCGACTAGACAAGTCTATCAACTTTGGTCGGCCTTTCAACTCGACTGATTTACTTCGACTTACTTGTCGGTTCTACCGACTGATTTTACCTCGACCACTTGTCACTTCGAAGTCGGCTGACTTCGACCTCTAAGTCAGCTCACCTCTTCGACCTCTCAAGACGTCTAACCTCTTCGACCTCTCAAGTCGGCTTACTCAACCGACCTTGTTGGTTCACTTTGGTCGAAATATACAGAGTATTTTTCTTAGTCTAAAAGACTTAAGAAATTACAAATGCTTTTCACTTGTGAGTAAGATTAAGTAAAAATGGACACATTAAAAAATCCAAACAACTTATAAAAACATATGCCCAAATATGTAGGAAGACTTGAGTCGACCAATGTGTCATAAAACCTGGAACTTTCACGATGGGTTCTTGTTCTTTCACTCAAACGTAATGGTAAAATACATTTACACAAGTAAATCTGGAAATAATGTGCGACCAAATAAACATGCATTGAACCATAAACTATTTCATATATATAACTATACGGAAATAACAAAGGTATTACAAACTTGTCTGTTCAGACTTATTGGTCCAGACTTATCGGCTCACCAACTGATCCTTTTACAGAGCTTCGGCTCTTCGACTGAATCACTTACATAGAAGCTTGAGCTTCAACTTCACTCTGTGCTCAGAGTTTTCTCTTTCTCACCCGGAGTTCTCTCTACTGTCTCTCTATTGTGTCTTGTGACTAACTTAATTTACAATTTGCTTCTTCTATTTATAGGAAACCTGAAAATTGCTTCTACATGAATCGACTGACTCACCATTAAACACTGTAATAACTATCTACCTAACAACTTAGCTTCAGAAATAAATTCGACTGGTTTACATTGCCGAATCGTGGACTCTTCCCTCTTGTCAAACTGACCGACAATATCTTGACTGATACAGACTTTGACAGAGTCGGCTGAGAGTCAGGTATGGATCTGCGAGTGATTAATATTTCCAACACTCCCCCTTAATTATGAGCAGATGGGGATTTTTAAAACAAAAATTTACAAAATGTTTTAGAGCTTAGACATGCTATGTTTATGACAGAGTTCACTGTGCAGAACTTGTCATTCCAAGATAACTACATAGATACTGGAATGTTTCCTTTTCCAATGGTTTTGTAAAGATGTCTGAAAGTTGATCTTCAGACTTGCAAAATTCCAAACAAATTTCCTTGTTGTTCACCAACTCTCTTATGAAATGAAACTTTGTGTCAATGTGCTTGGTTCTCTTGTGAAACACATGATTCTTTGATAATGCTATGGTTAAATTGTTGTCGTGGAATATGGTTGTCGGTTCTTGATGGTTCTGTGACAAGTCTTTTAACACTCTCCTCATCCAGACTGCTTGACATGCAGCACTTGTCGCTGCAACATACTCTACTTCAGCTAAAGACAGAGTTACTATGGGCTATTTCTTTGAAGCCCATGAAACAACACATGTACCAAAATGAAATGTGTACCCAGATGTGATTTTCCTGTCATCTATGCTGCCTCCATTATCACTGTCAGTGTAACCAATGAGTTTAAAATTTTCTGAGGTTGAATACATAATACCAAGGTCTTTTGTGCCACTTACGTACCTCAGAATTATTTTACCTGCTTTCCAATGTGAGTCTTTTGGTGACTCCATGAACCTTGAGATCAGACTTAATACATACATAATGTCTAGTCTTGTCACTGTCAAATGAGGCTGCCAACAAGCCTTTTGAACAGCGTAGGATCGACAGTTGATCCTTCATCATCCTTGCTCAATTTTAAACCCGTTATTACTGGTGTTGGGGCTGTCTTGCAATTAGACATGTTAAATCTTTTTAAAACTTCACTTGCATACTTTGTCTATGATATAAAAATACCACTTTCATTTTGTTGAACTTCAATGCCCAGAAAAAACTTCATAAGCCCTAGATCAATCATTTCAAATTCACTTTCCGTGATTGTTTTAAAATATGCTATTCCAAAATCACCAGTATATATTAAATCATCTACATACAAGCAGACAATTAACATCTTACCTTGCTCATCCACTTTGGTTTACAATGTCGGTTCACTTTCACTTCTGTGAAATCCATTTTCAATGAGATAGGGATAAATCCCACTATACCAAGCTCTAGGATCTTGCTTCAACCCATAGAGTGCCTTTTTCAGCCTATACACTTTATGCTCTTGACCTAGAACTTCATACCCTTGTGGTTGTTCCACATATACTTCCTCTTCTAGATAGCCATTTAAGAATGCCGACTTGACATCCATTTGATGAACATGCCATTTGTTTTGTGCAGCAATGGCCAAAACTATTCTGACTGTATCCATGCGTGCAACAAGTGCAAACGTTTCATTGAATTCGATGCCGGGTTGCTGAGTGAACCCCCTTGCTACCATTCTTTCTTTTTTCTTTTGCACATTCCCATTAGCATCTTGCTTGGTCTTGTAAATCCATTTGACACTGATTACATCTTTGTCTTTGATACATCAACCAGTTCCCATGTCTGGTTCTTTTCAATGCATTCTATTTCTTCATCCATGGCTTGTGCCCATACTTTTTCTTCAACAGCTTCTTCAAATGTTAGTGGATCATATATAGGAGAAAATAATGCAAAGAGAGAGAATGAATTTGGTGTACCATCTTCATATATCTCTCGTAGACTTCTTTTCTTCATCGGTTCTATCGATGTCGACCTCGATGAAATGCTTGATGGAGTCTGTTGTCCTCTTGGTGTACTTGTTGGTGTAGCTTGAGCTGCTACTCTTGTCGATGATCCTTGTGCTAAACCATGTCGTGGTGTCATGGGAGTCGACAGTGCTACGACCGGTTGACTTACATGTGGTGTTTGGACCACTTCCTCTTCCATATCATCATTGTCGACATTCGACACAATCTTGACATTTATGTCGACGGTTCCATCCCATGATTCATTCTCGACAAATTGAACATCTCGACTGATTATCACTTTCCTTGTGACGGGATCATACAACTTGTATGCTTTTGTGTCTTCAGAATAACCGACAAAAATACATTTTTGTCCCTTCTTGTCTAGCTTCCTTCTTAGCTCATCTGGAACATGAGCATATGCAACACAACAAAAAACTTTTAAATGTGAAACACTATGATTCATACCTGTCCATGCTTCTTGGGGAACTTTGTTCTTCACACTCTTTGTCGGACAACGGTTCATAATGTATATGGCAGTTGTGACTGCTTCACCCCAATATTCATTTGGCAAATGCTTGCCTGCCAACATGCTGCATGCCATCTCCATGATGGTTCTGTTCTTTCTTTCCACAATACCGTTCTGCTAAGGTGTATACTGTGTAGTGAATTGTTTTTGTATGCCATGGGTCTTGCAAAAATTCAAAAATTCATTTGAAACATATTCACCTCCTTTGTTGGTCCTTAAGATCTTGATGCGATGACCACTCTGGTTCTCCACGAGTGCCTTGAACTGCTGAAAATAACTAAATGCATCATATTTATGTTTCAAGAAATATACCCATGTTTTTCCAAAGTAGTCATCAATAAAAGTTAGAAAATACTTGCAGCCACCAATGGATGATGTCTACATTGGACCACAAATATCAGAGTGCACAATTTCAAGTGGTGTGCGTGCTCTATATGACTTTCCGACTGGAAAAGTCTCTCTGTGCTACTTGCCAAAAATGCAACCTTCACAAACCCTCTCTAGTCTGTCGATCAATGGTAATCCTTTCACCATATTCTTTGTGTGCAGTAGCTTCAGCCCACCAAAATTTAGATATCCAAATCTGAAATGCCACAACCAGGATTCCTGAACTTTTTTCTGAAATGCAGCTTGCAAATTAGCGCTGCAATTTTCTTTCTTCTCAAGGAGCTCGACCGCTTCTTCACTTTCTGCCTTGAATGTAGCTCCTATGTTTGTCTTCCCTTTCATGTTGGGAACTATCCTCAATGGAAACAAGCGATTGCTTGTCATTGGCACTTTTGCTATCTTTTTCTATCAGCTGGTCGCTTGGACGCTTGTCTTTTATCACACAGTGATCACCTTCCATGTAGACTCTATAGCCTTTTTGTATTAACTGTCCAATGCTTAACAAATTATGTTTCAAACCTTCGACATGATAGACATCAGGGATATACTTACTCTCCCCCTGTTTGGTTAGAATATCAACAATGCCTTTTCCTAAGACAATAACTTGGACATTGTTTCCAAGTGTAACATCAGTTTTAACTGAATTGTCTAGACTGGAAAAAAAAATTAAATTACTAGTCATGTGATTGTTGTAGCATGAATCTAAGTACCATATGTCATGTGGACTTTCTTGAACAGCATTGCATTCAAGTGGAGATGTCGATGCCATTAACATTGCACTTGTTGAAGTGCTAGTGCTGGTTGACTGATTTGGTCTTTGTCTTCCTTGGTCATATTGTTTCTTCCTGCATTCATATGCATAATGACTAAATTTCTTACAATAATAACATTGAATTTTTTATTTATCAAACCTCTGGCCACTTGGCTGACTTGGGTTCTGATTATCTCCTCTACCACCGACATTTACAGGGCTTCTTCCTTGTCCTCCTCTTGAAGAACTTCTTCCTCTGCCTCTGAAGTTGTTTCTCCCCTTGCCTCTACCCCGACTTATGGATGATTGTGCTGCAAATGCACCTTCCAATGATGTTTGTGTTATGCTGAGTCTGTGTTCATGATTGATGAGTGAAGCTTGCAACTCATTAATGGTAAATTTTGACATGTCTATATGTTCTTGGGTCAGTGCAAGAAGATGAGGGACCTTTAAGATGCAATCCTAGTTTTCAAAAACAACATCATGTTACCAAAAAATACATCAACCCGACCCTGAAATAGCACTTGGTATGGTTCAACCCGAGCCTGACATGTCATGGAACATGTAGGATAGGAAGAAAAATCGCGTACGTGTTATATAACTACAAAACGCGCTCGCGATATGTAGTTATAAAATGCGTGCGCGATTTGTAAATCATAAAAAAAAATTAAATACACAGTCCTGAACCCATGGCCCATTTTCACAATCAGGAACGCGAATTCGACTGGCCATTGGAGCGTTTGGAGCGAGACCAGTGCTTGGGATTGTTGCAGGAGCTGATTCAGGTTGAGGGGAGGAGATTTCACTCATGCATTGTCATCCAACAAGGTAATTCAATCACCCAATGCATTTTTTTTTGTCAATTTTTACCCTATAATTGTATATATGATATTCAAATGCACTTCCCTCCTATCTTTTTTAATTCTCAAGAGCAATAAGCAACATGTTCGTTTCTTCTTTGGTGTAGCACTTCTTATGTATTCTATTAACTTCAAAAGTATTCATAAGAAACATGCTCGTTTCTTCCTATTATATTCTTTTGGTGGTTTCTCTCTTTTATTGATTCAAGCTTCCCATGAACCAAATGCGATACACATCTCGTTTCACACCCAAATTGAGTGGACCACACATTTACTATAATAAAAATGGTATTTAAGTGATGTAATGAATGATTGACAAAATTTGAAATGTTCTGTATAATAGTTTAATATAAATATAAGTAATAATGTTCATTACCTAATGGACTAGTGAACAATGTGGTGTGGGTACTTTAACTTTTATCTCTCTTCCTAACAACCCCTAAAACAAAAAACCAGAAAAACATATTAGTATACAAAAATCAAACTAAATCATTATAACTATTATACATCTAATTTTATTTTCATAATATCATCATAGGTTTTCTCAGCATTAATGCCCTCATTA
>LPNX010316406.1:0-68266 GCA_001517045.1 Pseudotsuga menziesii | reverse complement strand
GTGCAATTTCTTAATATTAATCTTTGTTTTTTTTATGCATAGTCAATTCTCAAAAAAATCGTGAAGGGAATTTGTTTCTTGTTAGTGCAATTTATGGGTGGAAGTAGTATGTGATTTGGTTGAGATTGGTCCCATGAAGGCCCAATGTAAATGTGGGGAAAACATAGGGTAGTAACTTAAGAGAGACAGAACCAAGTGTGTATATAACTATGCATGCACCATTTACTAATCTTGATTAGACCCATAATTTGTAAGATAACATTACACTCTTCCCTACACATAAGAATATTTGTTTCCCTACACAAGAATATTTGTTTTTCTAGTTGATGGTCATCATCTTACTATGCATTTGAAACATTGGTCAAAATTGTGAGAGATCATGCAATAGGCATAGTCAATGCTTGTATTTGTTATTATTGTTTGCAAGATTGCCCATGAGTTGCAAATCTGATTCTAGTGATAGAAAAACTAAAATATCAAAATCAACATCATCAAATTAGAAATCTCAGCTATTGGTAGTGACAAAAGCTCTCCTATTCACAAAGACAAGTAAACTCATTTTGGATCTTTAATTTCAAGGACTTACTTAATAACTAATTAATTCATATATACACATAGAAATATAAACAGTGACACTTACTTCTAAACAACAAGTAATCTCACATAGACATATAAGTACGATGGCAACAAGTAATACATTGTTGCAAGTTTGAATGTTTCATAATTTCATCAACTTTTAGCTTTAAACTATATACAATATTATTTTATAAGAGGCAGGTATAAGCAGCCTTGCTGCTATCTCACTTGTTATGTTATTGTTACCATTTGCTTATTATAATAAATGTTGTTTGTGGTTTAAATTATAATATTATTATTTTATATGTCAAATTTCTATATGTATATACTTATGTGTTCTAGTTGGGTGTGAAACTTTATCAAGGTTAGCGTATATTACATTGGCTACATTATAATAGTTATGCTATGTATATGATTATGTTATTGTTACCATGTTTATTATAATAAATGTAATAAATGTTGTTTGTGGTTTAAATTATAATTTGTTTAAAGTAGTATTTTTTAATATCTTTTTTCTAATATTTGTGTTGTGAATAAATAATATTGGGTTTATTTGTTATTTCTTTTAGTTTTTTCAAATACATGTTATTATTTACAAATATAAGATTTTCATTAGTATGTAACATTAAGTGCAAACAAGATAACTTCATTTCATATTTTCATTTCCTCGCTACGTTTTTTTTTTTTAGTTTCGTTTACATAGTTTTATTTTCAATTTTTTTGCGTTTAGTTAGTTTGTTTTAATTTGGTTCTCTAATAGTTTAATTCCTTTTAATTTTTCCACACTTTAATACTTGCATTTGGTTTCATTTCCCTTGCTTTGGATTCCTAAACTGTAATTTCCTATAGTTTCAATTACCAAGGGGAAGATAAAAGGCTTAACTCAAGAGATATGGCCTCCCCATTATGGGGATTGAACCTAAGGTGTTAGTTTATTTCTCCTTAGTTGAATTCATTTTCTAGTTACTTGTTTTGTTTATCGCATTTAAGTGTGTTTGTTGGCACTTAGATTAGGTTAGGTTAGGCTATAATCTTACACATGTTGTTCGTGCACCTTGAAGCTTACAACCTCCCTAGTTGACAATTTAATGTTGCATATTAATTGACATATAATTTCACCAAGAAGGGGCTTCTCTGGTATTTTTGTATTTGAGTTGTAAATGCGTTGCATTTTTTCAACTTGGACTTTTTAAGTCTTATGTCGGCTTCCATCATTCGCTATTTATAAGCCCTCATTTATTATCTCATTATCGCTAATGTTTGCATCATTTTTCTTTTGCAACTTGACACCTATTTATTGGGAGGGAACACATCCTAAGTGTCTTTATCTTGTTCGTGCTCCTTGCATTATGCGAATTGAACTAGTTCACCTGCCCTTGACACTTGTTTTGTCACATGTGTTTTAACATTTTTTTATTCTCTATTTAGTAATATGAAAAAGACAAAAAAAAACAATTATTCCAAAAGACAAACAGGGAAGAGTCATGTTCTTATTCTTGTTTGGCAACAAGTTGCGTCACCCTTGAACAAAGCAGATTGTTTTGAGCCTATGTCTCTACAATTTGAGTTATAGTATGCATTTAGGAAGCTAAACTCATTTATGCATTATCTCAACTGACTCGTTACTCTTCTAGTGATTATTGAGTAGTTTGTTGATGTCTCATATATGAGAGGCTTATGTCTTGTTAATCATTTAGTTCAATATCACATTCCCTCCATGGGCCAAAAGTTCCTCCCCAAGGTCCATATCCTTACTAGGACCTAGACCCTAATCAAATAGGGAGAAGGACAAGAAAACCCTAAGAATCACATACCTCAACTATTAGTTTGCCACATGAACCATATCAAATTATTTTGAAAAGCAAAATTTCATGTTTCCTAATTTAATCAAAACACAAATTTATAATGTTTTATAGAAGGAAACACATGGCCTTAACCATGGAGTCTATTCAAGTTATACTATTTAAATAATGCTATTTTTATCTATAGTATTTAAAAATTATTTATAATAATATTAATTAATTATATATAAATAATTTATGCTTTCTTATATCATAAGAATTTTTTTAATTATGATATTGATAAGTAATAAAATTCATATATTGAAATTGCAGTGTCATAAAAATATAACTATGGCTGCTCTAAAGTTTTGCTTAAAGACTATATATATATTAACCTTTGAATTAATAAAAAGAGTTTGTTTATTTAAAATTTTATTATTATTATTTTCAATTTTATCTATCTTTCTCAACTTTATTTTCAAACATTTGTATCTATATATTTTGTATGATTAACAGCTAGTTTTTATCATTATTGACTAGAGTTTAATTTGTTACTTATACTCTACTATCCTTTTCTTAGCACATCCACATAGTTTGTGGTTGGATCAGGTGGATAGAAATTAAATAGATTAAATGGTTGAGAGATTAGGATGAAATGGAAGACAGTTTGGATTCTTTTTATTCTTCTATTTAAACCATTTCAACTCTTAGTTATCTATGCCTAGATACATGTTATCCCCTAAGTTCTTGTTATTATCAGCTATGAGTTATTCATGCATACGCATACCTACTAATTTATATATATATAATTGTTTATTTCGATTTTTGAATGACTGTCATAGAATCAATTTGGACACTATACTCAATTTAGACAGTACACTTGTCCCATCCTCATTTATAGATAGAGAAATAATTGATTTGAAAAATCTTATCCCAATTATAGAAAAAGAAATTGTAAGGCAAACAGAGGGAAATGAGTGTAATGACTTTACTGGACACTCCGAGGGAAAGATTGAGACATGATTTACGGAGAGGAGATGCGTGTATTGACTTGACTTGAAGGGAGGAGTTTCAATTTCCCACCGACTCCATTGTCAAAAGTTGCTTGACATCTCCAACGTGTATTGACTTTGAGAGAGGAAATGCGTGTATTGACTGGACTTTAAGGGAGGAGTCTCAATTTCCCACCGACTCCAATCTACTGTCAAAAGTTGCTTGACATCTCCAACGTGTATTGACTTTGAGAGAGGAAATGCGTGTATTGACTGGACTTTAAGGAAGGAGTCTCAATTTCCCACCGACTCCACTCTACTGTCAAAAGTTGCTTGACATCTCCAACGTGTATTGACATTGAGAGAGGAAATGCGTGTGTTGACTGGACTTTAAGGGAGGAGTCTCAATTTCCCACCGACTCCACTCTACTGTCAAAAGTTGCTTGACATCTCCAACGTGTATTGACTTTGAGAGAGGAAATGCGTGTATTGACTTGACTTTAAGGGAGGAGTTTCAATTTCCCACCGACTCCACTCTACTGTCAAAAGTTGCTTCCAATCTCCAACGTGTATTGACTTTGAGAGAGGAAATGCGTGTATTGACTGGACTTTAAGGGAGGAGTTTCAATTTCCCACCGACTCCACTCTACTGTCAAAAGTTGCTTTGCATCTCCAATGTGAGTCATTTATTAGAGATGGAGATATGATTTATGAAAACAAAAGATTGAGACATGATTTACGAAAAAAGAATGCAATTACAGAGAGAAAGACTTTAAGGGAGGAGTTTTAATTTCCCACCGAGTCGACTCTACTGTCAAAAGTTGCTTTGCATCTCCATCGTGAGTCATTTATGAGACTTGACTTGGCTTCACTGGGCGAAGAAAATGTCGAAAGAGTTTAAATAACTTTGCCCACTCCATTGTCGAAAACACGCTCCGCATCTTCAATGCTACTTCTTTATCGTATTGATTTGACATACTCACAGTGTTTGGAGAAAATGAGACAGCGAATTGAAATAATTAAACATTATAAAGATGGAGTTCAAAAACTGTTAAAAATTGAATTAATAAGTAGTTTGAGAAAATAAAAACAAAGACGATGATAGGGTTGGAAAGTTATAAAAGATGATGTGAAAGCTGGAAGATTACGAAAGGTGGGGGGGAGAGAAATAGTTAGTGGCTCGAGCATGAAAGATTTGGAGTTTTAGGGAAAAAGAGAAATAGTTAGGGGTTAAAGCATGAAAAAATTGGAGTTTTAGTTTAAGAAAAATGGTAATGGTGATGGAGATGGAAAGTTGTAAGATAAAAATGAATCGCAATACTTGCCCATGTTAAAAAGGTTGTTGTGAGATAAAACATAATAATAATTTTAATTTATTAATTTATTAATTTTACATTTTTGAAATGTTTTCAATAATTTTATGGAAAATTGATTTTATAAAAAAATATTAAAGACTTTATAATGTATGCTCATATATTTGATAAATTTGAGAATATAAATATAAAAAGAAAGATAAAAAGAAATATTTTGATATTTAAAAGACTTTAATTTAATTACCTTTTAAAATTTGTTGTTACAAATGGAGAAAAGAGATCTAGACATTATATATCTTCTTTGTATAGCCTAAATATTAGGAATCCATTTTTGTACAATCATATATGTTAAATAATTGCATAGTCTATGTGTAATGAGAGTATTTGAGACTGCTGAATTTATTTATGAATTCAAAACACATTTTAAACACTTTCAAATTTAAATTTTAATGATTCTGAGCAAAACCCATAGAAAAGTCCAAAACATACCAACACCTCAGTTCAGGTTTAAAATAACTTTTCCATTCTGTTTTTATAATTTTCACAATGTTATCTTCTAATTTTCACATGTTATAGTTCTAGTTAAATGATGAACATTGATTTCAAAATATGTGTGTGAAGTCATTTCCTCCATGCTATTGTTATCATACATAAAACTATGATCCTTTTGGATTTCATTATCATAACATTTTATTATAATGTTAACAACTATAATTATACTATAGTTAAAATCTTTGAGAGTTTTAATGTTGCATTCACATAGCTGGTTTTGGGTATTTAATTAAATTGCATATTTACATGATGTCCAAAATTATAATGTGTCGGCTAGCACAAAATACCATCGGCATCGATTTTAATCACCAAAACATAAAACGATAAATCAATGGTGGGGATTTTTCCTTTAGCTCCACACCATGATTAAATACAATATTTACATCATATACATTTAATGCAAACTGGGTAACCGGGGTGTTACATATATTGTTGTTGGACGGATATGCTTTGTAAGTCATCGAGTGAGTATATTGTATTATCCCATATTCATGGAGAGTAATAGTTGTTTATATTAGACAAGTAGTATATAAAAACTTGTTGAGGCCAATGAACGCATCCATGAGTTATTGTATTGATCATTCTCAAAGGAGGTTTCCCCCTCGAAGTAGCCTATGATCAATAAATTCTTTTTGTGTTATGTTATTTGTGTTATATCGTGCATTTTCATTATTTATTGCGAAAAGTTTCCCACAACTGGATGGACAAATGGAAACATTTGGATTTCTCCTAAAATTCACTCCCTCATAAAGATAGCCATCGATCGCAATCATCCGTTACTCCCACCAAGAAAAAAAAAATCATCCTCATAGGGATTAGTTGCTTGACCTCCTCCCAGCCTCAGCATAATGGTTGCCCATTAGAGCATAGATGGCTCTCTCAATTCTCTTTGTTCCACATAAGTCCTTGAACTTATGGAGGGAAGTCGTTAAAATAAAAAAGAGCATAGAATGATCGTAAATCCAAAAGTCTTCATTTTTTGGTCTTACAACCTATCAGTTGGCTCTTCATGTTGCTTAGTATTGCAATGCTCCAATTATATATTGTGGATCTCATGCTCTCAAGTGCGTAGAAAATTTATGGATGGCATGCTTGGTGTAATGAAGTTGATCCCATCACATGTCGTATAGTGCTTATGGTAATTTTCAAGTTTAAATATTCGATATATTTGATTGGGACTTGAGTTCCCACCTTTTGAGCTCCTATGTTGTAATACATTGCAACATATTCGTCAACGATCATGCCACCTATTGATGTTCCTTTAAAGTTCATAATATCTCCTCTTTGGGATAATCCCATCAAGAAGTAGATGTATTCGATCTCTATCTTGAGTGGTTTTCTATATAGGATGAATGCATCCGCATTTGGTTCTCAATATCCCAAAAATACTACTTGCTTCAAATACCCTCTTTAAGCCACAAAGTCTTAGTGCTTTGTGTGCTTTTGGGTCATCAAGGACATCATTTTCCATATGTTCACGCTCGTGTTTCTTCCATTCAATCACCACTGTCTTTGAGAACATAAAAAAATTGAATCAATTTTTTGCAAAAAAAAATAAAAAAACATTCTCGACTTCATACACATCTTAACAGTTGCACCAGGTGCATATATATGTAGCTTATAATGGATTAGGGCACATATTAGGGACCTCATATGCACCTCGCGTGATTAATGGACACTGTGTATGACCCCATTTTTAAGTATATGTTTTCAAACCCTCAAAAATTTTTAAAGCATTTTAAACTTAAATGGATGAAATGAAAAGTAAGGATGAGAGAAACTACCTAGTGATTGTGATGCTTGATTTCGTTGCTCCTAACTCACATAATCACTCCTTGAATATTCAAGTGGTTATCCCTCAAATTTCCCTATATTCTCAAATCACAAATTAAGTAGTAAAATTGCAAAAAATTACTATTTATACTTTTTCCTAGACCCATTTCTCTATAGTTGAGTGTTTTTTTTCATTGTTGGGATTTAATTCACTTGGTATTTTTAAGGTTTTTGGATGCAGTTATTTGTATGATGTTGACTAAAAAATCAAGTTGATTCTTTGATCTTACGATGGACATGTATGATTGATTCTTACAAGCTTATAGGTTAGGGTCATTTCCAAGATGTATTTTACATGATCTTTATCTACGTCATTATGCCACTAAGGTCCTTTTGTGGAGTTGTCACATTATCCCTCTTTTGATCTTTGTCACAATTTCCACATTAGATCTTTCCATTTTCATGGGTACCATAGTTTGATCCTCCTTCCATTAGTACGTATGTTTCTTTTGTTGTGTTAGGATCAAGAACCTCCTTTGTAGTTTTGACTGACCTATGTTGAAGGCTCATTTATCTTCCTCTTTTGATGGCCATTCCTTATACGGGGTGTTGGGATCTAAATATGTCATATTTTATACTATAAAAAGGATCCATTCACTAGCCATAATATTTCACTTTTAATGCATTTTAGCACCATTATTCCATCACTTACCACTAAATACATCCATCTTACCTTATGGTTAATTATTACTGTTTTCTTGTATTTTTAATGATTAAATATGTTTTATCATGATTTTATCAATAATGGTTTAAAAACATGCTTATGTGATTAAGCAACAAATTCTTGCGCTGGAATATTCGACCTTCATGTACCACATTGGCAATCAAACTCATATTTTCAGGATTCCTGCATCGGCGGTTCCTGCACCAAAATTCGAGATTCCTGGACTAGGGTTTGTATTCTTGCACCCTAATCCATATTTTTAGGGAGTCACATTTCCAAATGTCAAACAATTTAGCTATGATTGGGGAGTTTGTTTGGAAGTCAATTCTCACCTTTCATGTATAAATAGAGGTTGAAGGACTCCTCAGATGAAAAAAAGACCCATTGTAAAAGTTGGGTACTATCATTGTAAGCTAATTTTTTAATCTGAATGGAGAGCTGATTATTGTTGCTAATATTCTGAGTAAATTTCCAGTCTGATTTGAGCTTTCTAGGAAGCATTATCCAGATTGGGAAGGGCCCCTCAATCCCAGGAAATATTTTCTCTTAAATTTCTTAGTTAGTTTTCATAATGGTGTGTTGATTCATTTACTTCTCATATTTGATTTAAATTTACATCTAACTATTTTCTTTGTGTATTTTCAGATTTGCATTTGTTCACGGGGACTTCACTTAGTGAACCTCTTACATAGCACGTGCGATCGTGGTATATTAAAGAATGCCCTTAATTTCGAGAGATATTGACCCAAACACTTTTTGTTGAAACCCCCTCGCAATACTAAAAACCTCCTCCCCACCTCTTTTTATACCTCAATCCTTATAAACCACCCTACCCACCCCCACCTTAAACCCCTCACCCCCCCAATACCTACAATATATTGGTTCAATTTTTGATAATTTTAAAACCCACAATATGAACTAACGTGATAGGATATTGGTCAACAAGTAAAGCCCCCGTGCATTTGTTTTATATAAAGATCAATCCTTTGGAAAAGAGCACCCATATTCCTCTCTTTCTTTGTGATCTACATCTTTTCTTGTTCTTCAATTTCTTACCATTCTACAAGACTTCCACATTCCTTCTCTGCAATTTTCCAACACATATTTATTCACGCGCTATCACTTTCATTCATGCATTGTATTATGGCATTGCGTGTTTGTGCACTATGTATTTCATCTCTCGAATTCATTCCCACACTATAATATGTTCATGTACTGCGTTCTTGCACACTTTCCTACACTTGACACCCATTCCATCCCTTTATAACCCAGATCTGCATTTGTTCCTAGCTTCCATTCACCCATTGAAACAGTATAAATCTTCCCAAATCATTTGTAATATAACGATGTTCACACATAACTAAATAAAGAGTTAGTTTTCATCCATTCCAAAAGAAACTTAAAGTGAAGAAGTCTCCGCCATTATTCTGAATACATTTTATCAGGCAAAACAAATTTTCACACTAGTTTAGATGATAATCATCCCAATTGCAGATTCATGTTTGCTCTTCCTTTACATTACCATTTCCAAGTTATTCCTTCATTTTATCTATTATTATTTTACATGTCAAATTTTGATATGTATATACTTATGTGTTCTAGTTGGGTGTGAAACTTTATCAAGGTTATTGTATATTACGTTGGCTGCATTATTGTTATAATGTTGTAATAGTTATGTCATGTATATTATTATGTTATTGTTACCATTTGGTTATTATAATAAATGTTATAAATGTTGTTTGTGGTTTAAATTATAATTTGTTTAAATTAGTATTTTTTAATACCTTTTTTCCAATATTTGTGTTGTGAATAAATAATTTATTGGGTTTATTTATTATTTGTTTTAGTTTTTTCAAATACATGTCATTATTTACAAATATAAGTATTTTCATTATTTTGTAACATTAAGTGCGAACAAGATAACTTCATTTCATATTTTCATTTCCTCACTGCGTTTTTTTATTCAGTTTCGCTTGCATAGTTTTATTTTCTATTTTTTTTCCCTTTAGTTAGTTTGTTTTAATTTGGTTCTCTGATAGTTTAATTCCTTTTAATTTTTCCACACTTTAATACTTGCATTTGGTTTCAATTCCCTTGCTTTGGATTCCTAAACTTTAATTTCCTATATAGTTTCAATTACCAAGGGGAAGATTAAAGGCTTAACTCAAGAGATATGGCCTCCCCATTATGGGGATTGAACCTAAGGTGTTAGTTTATTTCTCCTCAGTTGAATTCATTTTCTAGTTACTTGTTTTGTTTATCGCATTTAAGTGTGTTTGTTGGCACTTAGATTAGGTTAGATTAGGCTCTAATCTTACATATGTTGTGCCTGCACCTCGAAGCTTACAACCTCCTTGGTTGACAATTTAATGTTTCATATTAATTGACATATAATTTCACCAACAAGGGGCTTCTATGGTATTTTTGTATTTGAGTTGTAAATGCGTTGCATTTTTTCAACTTGCACTTTTAAGTCTTATGCCAGCTTCCATCATTTCGCTATTTATAAGCCCTCATTTATTATCTCATTATCGCTAATATTTGCATCATTTTTCTTTTGCAACTTGACACCCATTTACTGGGAGGGAACACATCCTAAGTGTCTTTATCTTGTTCATGCTCCTTGCATTATGCGAATTGAACTAGTTCACCTTCCCGTGACACTTGTTTCACCACATGTATTTTAACATTCTTTTATTCTCTGTTTAGTAATATGAAAAAGACAAAAAAAAACAATTATTCCAAAAGACAAACAGGGAAGAGTCATGTTGTTATTCTTGTTTGGCAACAAGTTGCGTCACCCTTGAACAAAGCAGATTGTTTTGATTCTATGTCTCTACAATTTGAGTTATAGTATGCATTTAGGAAGCTAAACTCATTTATGCATTATCTCAACTGACTCGTTACTCTTCTAGTGATTATTGAGTAGCTTGTTGATGTCTCATATATGAGAGGCTTATGTCTTGTTCATCATTTAGTTCAATATCACATTCCCTCCATGGGCCAAAAGTTCCTCCCCAAGGTCCATATCCTTACTAGGACCTAGACCCTAATCAAATAGAGAGAAAGATGAGAAAACCCTAAGAATCACATACCTCAACTTTTAGTTTGCCACATCAACCATATCAAATTATTTTGATTTTCTCTTTAACAAAAAAAGCAAAATTTCATGTTTTCTAATTTAGTTAAAACACAAATTTATAATGTTTTATAGGAGGAAAGAGATGGCCTTAACCATTGAGTCCACTCAAGTTATACTATTTAAATAATAATATTTTCTCTATAATATTTAGAAATTATTTATAATAGTATTAATTAATTATATATAGAGATATAGATAATTTACACTTTCTTATACCATAAGAAATTTTTTAATTACTATATTGATAAGTAATAAAACTCATATATTGGGATTGTAGTGACATAAAAATATAACTAGCCCTCCTCTAAAGTTTTGCTTAAACACCATATATATATATATTAACCTTTGTCCCTTTTTTAAGAAAAAAAATTAATAAAAAGAATTTATTTATTTAATTTTATTATTATTATTTTCAATTTTATCTTTGTCAACTTTATTTCCAAACATTTGTATCTATATATTTTGTATGATTAACAACTAGTTTTTATCATTATTGACTAAAGTTTAATTTGTTACTTATACTCTATTACCATTTTCTTAGCACATCCACATAGTTTGTGGTTGGATCAGGCAGATAGAAATCAAATAGATTAAATGGTTGAGAGATAACGATGAAATGAAAGACACTTTGGATTCTTTTTATTCTTCTATTTAAACGATTTCAACTTTTAGTTATCCATGCCTAGATACATGTTATCCCCTACATTCTTGTTATTATCAGCTATGAGTTATCCATGCATGGCTACTAGTTTATGTATACATATAATTGTTTATTTTAACTTTTAAACCACTGCATAAAATCAATCTGGACGGTACACTTATCCATATTCATTTGTAGATGGAGATATAATTGATTTGAAAAATCTTATTGCAATTACAGAGAAAGAAATTGTAAGGCAAACAGAGGGAAATGAGTGTAATGACTTTACTGGACGCAATCGGAGGGAAATGACTGTATTACTTTTCTTTACTGGATTTTAAGGGAGGAGTTTCAATTTCAATGACTGATTTATTAGAGATGGAGATGTGTGTATTGACCTGACTTTAAGATTGAGACATGAATTACGAAAAAAAATTGAGACATGATTTACGAAAACGAAAGATTGAGACTTTAAGGGAGGAGTTTCAATTTCCCTTTCTTGCGTGTATTGACTTGACTTGACTTAACTGGGCAAAGAAAATGTCAAAAGAGTTAAAGTAACTTTGCCCACCCAGTGCCCCACTCCATTGTCGAAAAGACGCTCCGCATCTTCAATGCTACTTCTTTAGTAGAGCCAACCCTACTCATACTACGGTTTTTCAAAAACATGTAGAGAAATAGTTAGTGGCTCGAGCATGAAAGATTTGGAGTTCTAGGGAAAAGGAGAAATAGTTAATGGTCTAAGCATGAAGAAATTGGAGTTTTAGTTAATGGTATGGAGAAGAATGAAAAAATTGGAGTATTACTTTAAGAAAACTGGTAATGGTGATGGAGATGAAAAGTTGTAAGATAAAAATGAATAGTAATATTTGCTCCATGTTAAAAAGGTTGTTGTGAGATAAAACATAATAAGAAATTTTCAATTTATAAATTTTACATTTTTGAAATATTTTCAATAATTTTATGGAAAATTGATTTAATAAAAAAATATCAAAGACTCTATAATGTATGCTTATATATTTGATAAATTTGAGAATATAAATATAAAATCCATTTTATTTAATTTTTGATTTATTATATATAATGAAAGACAAAAAGAAATAAATATAAAAATATTTTGATATTTAAAAGACTTTAATTTAATTACGGTTTAAAATTTGTTGTTACCATAGCCTAAATGTTAGGAATCCATTTTTTTACAATTATATATATTAAATACTTGCATAGTCTAGGTGTAAAGAGAGTATTTGGGAGTGCTGAATTTATATATGAATTCAAAACACTTTCAAATTTAAATTTTAATAATTCTGAACAAAACCCATAGAAAATTCCAAAACATAGAATAATTAGATTCATATCTTCTTTATTGTCTTACGGAACCTGAGTTCAAGTTTAAAATTTTTCCATTCCCCCTTTATAATTTTCACAATGTTATAGTTCTAATTTTCACAATGTTATAGTTCTAGTTAAATGATGAACATTGATTTCAAAATATGTTTGTGAAGTCATTTCCTCCATGCTATTGCTATAATACATAAAACTATGATCCTTTTGGATTTCATTATCATAACATTTTTTTATAATGTTAACAACTATAATTATACTAGAGTTAAAATCTTTGAGAGTTTTAAGTCGTTACCACTACTCCTTTCCATAAAAACAATATCATCAATATAAAGAAGGATAACCACACTATTTTGATGATAGAACCTATTTCTTCCAAACAACCTTCTAATACATATATGAAAAATAATTAACAACCTTTTCTAACTCTTCTTCAATTACAATTATTTAAAACTAAAAATATTAAATTAAACAAATATAATTTTAAAATACTAATGGCCACTAAATTATATTTTTTTCAAATAAATGTTATATTATTATTTTTTAAATCACTAAAGTTAATATTCCAAAGTTCTATTTTACCTCCTTAAAAGAAATCTCCTCTCGACATGTGCTTATCGTTTAAATCTTTTTTCTTCATTTTGGAGGTGATTTTTATTTTCTCAACTTATCATTTTTCTTCATTTACAATTTACAATGTCATTTTTATTATCTTTTAAAAGAAAATTTCTAATTAATTAAGAGATTTCCCTCTTTTTGTGCTCTTTTTATATAAATATTTACATAAAACTTTATATATATATATATATATATATATATATATATATATACACCACATTTTTATGAGAATATACCATTATCATAATTACTAAGAAACCACATGTTAATACACGTTATTATGAACAAAACATCTTTAAGAATATCAATGAACTACACACTATCACATCTCATCATGAAAACACACATCATCATCATGAATATGAAGGAACTACATAATTCTAACTACATGCCATTATGAAAACATAACATCATCACCATGAATATGAAGGAAGCGCATGCTACTACATGTCATAATCAGATTGTAAATTAAGCTATATAATTGTCATGGATCATCATTGTCATCATAACACTATCTTTGTATTATTGTTAAGAATAGCATAGAACAATATGACCTCATCATCAAAATAACATGTTCATCATATCATATGCATCACAATAACATTATGAATACTACGAGCAATTGATTATTTAATCATTTTTACATCATTATAGATCAACAACATATGTCGACCATAATAATAATATCATGAATACTAAGGAACTATACCAATATATCATGTGAAATCACATCATCACAACATTGGGAAAAAGGAAATGCAAAATGGGTATGAAGGATGGCATAAGTACAACATTAGAAATATAATATATAAACCTAAAAGGGAAGAGAGATTCACCCTAATCTTTGATATATAGTTTCAAATCCTAAATAAGTTTTCTAATTATGTTAATCCATTTCCATTAAACAAATAAGGGGGGTTGACATTCAAATAATAATGCTCCCTTATGTTGTAAAGTAATAAGTCTGACCAAAATGATAAATTCTCTTACTCTCTTATTATGGTTTCTTAGTTCATTTTATTCCTCCTCATTATCATTACTCGTATGGGTTGACCTTTTGAAAATGCTTATCACCAAACCTTTTAACTTTATATAATTAGGGCCTAGTTATTAGAATTTAAGGAATCACCAAGGTGATTTACAATGAGTGGAGGCAACTAAGAGATTGACAATGTATTAATAGTGCTCTTTTATGTAATGTGAATGAAGTGAGGTGCCACTTTATTCTTCTAATCCAATGCTACTTTTCCATTAAAAAGGGGACTTGTCAAGTCATACATCTATCATATTGCATGGTTAGGTAGGTCCTCACCACTACCTTTCCTCTTTTCATATCATGCTCTTATATCATTTTTGTTTTAAGATTACATCATCACCTAATAATAAATTTAAGAAACGAAAAGAATCCCTAAGCAAGCTAATTATGCTCATTGGTGGGGCTTGGGCCCAAACCTCCATCAGTAACTTTACAAGGTCATAAGGTCATAACTCCATATGTACAACACATACAATATAAGGTTCCCTTATAAGACATAATTATATTGATAATTTTCCCTTATAAGACATAATTCTATTGATAGTATGTTACACCATGATCTATGTATAGAATAAAGATAGAAAAATGGGCATTGTACTACCTTGTGCAATTTCGTAGCAAGGTTAAAACACAAGCAACTATAACTCACATCCTCTAAAACAAAGTACAAGTAAACAATAAGCATAACTTGTGTATAGTGTAGTTTCAAAATAGTTCTTGATTTGCAAATAAAACAACCCATGCAACTAAAATTTATTATGATAATACATATGTGTCGAAACTCGCCAATAATCCAATGTTTCATAAATGAACAAAACATGTGGGAGATTGTTTATCACTATAACCACTAGCTTGTATATAATGGAGAGACCGAACTGCAACACTCTGCAACCTAGGAGTATATTATAAACATTCTCACGAAGCCTCTTTGCCTAAATTAGTTTGTTAAGTTTAGGGATAAGCTTGCTAGGGATTTTGAAATTTTGCTTCTGGAATTGGGCTTTATTTCTTGACATATAGGTTATGATTTACCATAGTCTTAGCTCCCACCCCCATTCTTTCCGAATTGATTTCATGTTAATGGTAATTTTCTCAAGAATTGTACAAATTTCCATTATGTGAAAATCTATGCAATGATACGTTGGCATTAGAGGAAATTTCAACTCAAAATGAACCTTTTAACTCTAATTCAAATTCCATGTTATCATGTGTTAACCAATGAAATTTATTTAAATTTGAAATACCGTATAGGTCTTAAACACTTTTTTAATATAAATTTGGGGATTAGTATCATAAAAAAAACTACAGTTTTTGTTTGTATTTTCGACATATCTCCCTGTGTTTTTACTCAAATTTTGATCAGAAGAGCTCCTTGGATGTGGAATTAAATTCCGCATCCAACGAGTATACACTCAACATACTTTTTACGAACCCCGCTACCCCAAAAATAAGAAATACCAGAAAAAACGTGATGATGATCACGTTTTTTCTGGTATTTCTTGATTTTGGGGTAGCGGGGTACGTCAATAGTATGTCGAGTGGATACTCATTGGATGTGGAATTTAATTCCGCATCCAACGATCTCTCCCAATCAAAATTTGAGTAAAAACAAGGGGAGATATGTCGAAAATACAAACAAAAAAAATAAATTTTTTTCTTTTCTTCCTCCAAAATTAATAAATATTATTTTATTATTTTATTAATTTTTTTTGGGAGGCCCATTTTGAGTTGAAATTTCCTCTAATGGGGTTTTTAGGTATTCATTTGCATATTAGATTGCACAATTTCTTGCATCTGTCTATTATTTGTTTTTATGTTGCCGAATCTTTATATTTCTAATTTCAAGATCTTGGGCATTAGTTCACCTTTTCAACTTTGTAGCGTAAGGGACTCCTTGTAGGGTGATGGTTTCCCTTGCTTCAAAGTGCTTTTCATAAAACTTTATCTTTGTGTATTCTAAAGTAGATAATCTTTCCCAATATCAATGTTGTCTTGGCCTAGCCATTAAAAAAATGGGATTGTTGCTAAGTGGTTGTGCTTCATATGAGTGGCCACAATTTTGTCAAAAGTAAGTAGTGCACTATACACTCGATCTAGATCACTTGTTGTTTTGGAAAGTTATTTGGTTGCTCCAATAGAGGTGTGATGTAAGGCTTGGAAAACTTAGCATTGAAAACTAGAAGAAATATAGCACTACAAGGGAAAGGACCCTTAGCAAAGGTTATCGTAGAGGATCGTCTTAAAAGAGTGTAAGCACACCTTTATAGCATAGGTCACTAGCGGAGGAAATCAGGTGGAGATTTTTATAGATGTTTTTATTGGTGTGTTTATACAACAATAATGCCCCAGTGCATATAAACATAAAATTCATGGGCGATGACAATAAAATCATCTAACACCATAACTAAAATCACCTTCTAATGAAAAAGAATAAAGTTTTACAACTAGTGCTTTTATATTACAAAGGCACATGGAGGTGCCACATACTTGAAAGTACCAAAATAAGGTAAACAGATATTGCAAAACACCATAATACTATAATTTGTTTTTCCATCACTAGTGATGTATGTCTAACATACAACACCGAGATGGTAAAGACAACACTACACTAGAAATGGTAAAGACAACACTACACCACACTAGGGTTAAAACTTTCCAAATAGAAAACACGACTTTATTTTGTTCAAATTTATGTTAGTGATGCATTTTACACCACACTAAGGTTAAAACTTTCCAAATAGAAAACACACGACTCTATTTTGTTCAAATTTATGTTCGTGATGCATTTTATATAACCAATAGCAATGGTGCATTGTGGAATAGGTGCACCAGGTTAGGGTTAAAACATTGAAAATTAATAACAAAACATGGCTTCATTTTTTAATTTGAAATTTTTCTATTTGCAGTGTGTTTAGTATTATGAGAACAGTATGATTAGATGGATAAACGAGGATGGTGAACAGTGTTCCTAAAACCAACTCCAGAAAAAGAACGCCTAATATTTTAAAAAACTTATAATAATAATTTGAGTTTTTTACACAATCGAAAGTAAAACCATCCGTGCATAAGATAATGTTTTGGGCACTTATCCTTTTTTTTTTAGCTTTTATTGATAAAGACTTCAATTTACTTTTCCACAACCGTGATACGAATGAACGCCTAATATTTTAAAAAACTTATAGTAATAATTTGAGGTTTTTACACAATCGAAAGTATAACCATCCGTGCATAAGATAATGTTTTGGGCACTTATCCGTGAAAGTAAAACCATCCGTGCATAAGAATCACGTTGTACGAATGAATGGTAGCCTAGAACACAATTGATCACGGGCTTTGAAAGACTTCAATTTACTTTTCCACAACCGTGAGAATCACGTTGTACGACTTTGAAAGACTTTGTAGTCAGAGACTTTGAAAGAATCACGTTTTACGAATGAATGGTAGCCTAGAACACAATTGATCACGGGCTTTGAAAGACTTTGTAGTGAGAGAGGAGAATGGATCTTGAAACATTAAATATCGATTATTTGAAAGACTTTTCTACACAGGTTTTCCCTATTGGAACCGCGGCCGTATATATAAATGGACGTGTGTAGATAGCCAAGAACACACAACTCACTGGCTCTGAAATACTTTGTAGTCGGAGAGCGTTCTAGAAATGGATCTTGTCATATTGTTGCTGCTTTGCTGCATGGCAGCTGCCAGCTCTTTGCCTGCACTAACGCCTTTTCATTACTCGACTCCCAAGCCATACTCCCATACTCATCATGGAGAATACGCTCTATACGACCACATGGCCGTTCGATCTGATTCTGAACGCATGACGGTGGAAGCCGGTGAATTCATATTATCATCAATGGATGCCCACGATCAAACAGACGCCAATGATAAAAGGGATCTTGATGCTCTCTTATCGTTCAGAAATGCCATCACAAGGGATCCATCGGGCATGCTGTCCAACTGGACGGCAGAAAATTCGGAAAACATATGCTCTAATTGGTATGGGATTCGCTGCACATCGCACACCAGAAGAGTGGTCTCCATTGACTTCTCTTCTTCAGGATTCGATGGAATGCCATTCCAAGGTACCCTTACACCGTCTCTTGGGAACCTCTCATTACTCTGCACTTTCAATCTTTCTTTTAACGCTTTTACTGGAAGCATTCCACCTCAGTTCGGTAAACTTAAGAAGTTGAGAGTGTTTGACCTGAGCTTGAATTCTATCAACGGTTCTATTCCAGTGGAATTGGGCAGGCTGCAGAAACTGCGCACCTTGGCGCTTTCTGTTAATAGGTTGAGTGGAAGAATTCCAGCCGAGCTCGGTCAGCTTAAAGCGCTACAAACACTTGAACTTGATTGGAATGTGCTCCACGGTTCTATTCCAATCGAGTTGAGCTTGCTGCAGAAACTGCGCACCTTGGCGCTTTCTGGTAATGCGTTGACAGGACGAATTCCAACAGAGATTGGTCAACTGACAGCGCTAGAAACACTGGACCTCGATGTGAATGTGCTCAACGGTTCTATTCCAGTCGAGTTGGGCCTGCTGCAGAAACTACAGTACCTTGACCTCAGCGTCAATATGCTCAGTGGTCCTATTCCAGTCGAGTTAGGCATGCTGCACCAACTAAGGTACTTGGGTTTGGAATACAACAAATTCTCAGGCAGAATACCATGTCAATTGGGTAATTTGACACTGCTTACATCTCTATCCATTTCTAGTCCTAGTATTTCCGGTTCTATTCCTTCTGAAATATTTAGGCTTCCCCTCTCCTCTCTGTCTCTCAGTATTAACCTAACAGGGAACATACCTACATCCATTGCCAATTTGACCAAATTGACCAGCTTAACTATTTATGACAGTGGAGTCTCTACGATATGTGAAGCCGTAACCAATTTGACCGAGCTGACGTCTTTAGATCTTTCTCAAAACAAAATCACTATGATACCGAAAGGCATTGCTAAGTTAGCTATGTTGAGTGTCTTAAACTTGAGTGAAAACAAACTCAATGGTTATATACCTAATGAAATTAGTAATTTGACCCAATTGACTGAGTTAGATCTCTCTTACAACAAACTCAATGGTTATATACCTAATGCAATTAGTAATTTAAAGAACATTGATACCCTAGATCTCTCACACAACAATTTGACAGGGACAATTCCAAAAGCTATAGGAAACCTTTATTCGTTGGAGATTTTATATCTGGATTCAAACAAATTAATTGGGAGTATTCCCGCTAATATTAATAGTTTGGTTTCACTTTCGATATTGAGTTTAGAAGAAAACAATTTAGAGGGAACTATCCCAAATATGTGTATCTATAATTCAACTTCTTTAGATATTTTCTCAGCTCATTCTAATAATTTTTCTAGGATTTTACCTTCAGCTTTTGCCTATTGTACTGAGCTCTCAGTGTTGGACTTAAGGAATAATGGATTTACAGGTGAACTTCCTTCCCTTGCAAATTTAGGTAAATTGGGAGTTTTAACACTAGGTTATAATAATTTTTATGGTAGTATCCCACAATGGATTACAAATCTCACCCACTTGTCTTTGTTGGATTTATCCAACAATAAATTTAGTGGAAGAATACCATATAATCTTGAAAGACTCCAAGGATTTACAATAGATGAATCTCATTACACTTGGTATCTTATCACATTAATAGAATACATAAAAGGTTTTGAGTATAATATCTCAGGTGTCTCTACTACAAACATTATACTCGATTTGTCAGGGAATAATCTTACAGGAGAAATCCCTCTAAGCATAGGAAGTATGAGTGGCTTAAGACTGCTAAATTTTTCTAAGAACCATTTAGAGGGGAAAATACCTGCAACTTTTAGTAACATATCTACTTTAGAGCAGTTGGACCTCGCCAAAAATAAATTGAGTGGAGAAATTCCTCAAGAGCTCTCTAAATTATCAATGTTGGCTTATCTAGATGTTTCATCTAATAACCTATGTGGACCAATCCCATCAGGCACACAATTTTCCACTTTTAATGAGTCTTCATTTCAGAGTAATAAGTGTTTATGTGGGTTTCCTCTACCACCATGCAGTGTGAAAGATAATTCAAACAAAACACCTACTCGGAGTAATATGAAAAAAGGATGGATGCAGTGGATAGATGAAAAAATGTCTTTGATAGCACTGGAGATGGGACTGGGGATTGGATTTGGAGGAGTTGTTGCTATGTTCATTGTTTGGGACAAAGCAAGGTGTTGGGTAGTGTGTTTGCCTCCCAATAGCACAAGAAGACCCTTTTATGGCCTCTATCGGTTTCCTACATAACATGCGTGTGTATCTTAATGTACGTGACTATCTTAATGTATGTAATGTCACTTAAAATGGTATATTGTTTGAATACCATTTGTCATATGTCGTTTTAGTATTTGTAATGTGAGTTTCCTAAAGTCACTTAGTGGTATATTGCATGAATACCATTTGGCCATCTGCCGTCTTAGTATTTGTAATGTGAGTTTCCTAAAGTCACTTAGTGCTATATTGCCTGAATACCATTTGTCCATCTGTCGTCTTAGTATTTGTAATGTCAATTAATGGTTAATGGTGTAATGTTTAAAGTGGGTAAATGCCGACACAATTGTATAATCCACTCATTTATTACAAAGGGCTCAACATGAGCAACATGTCACTTACAAGAATTGCAAATGGGAGAACCATGCCACTTATAAGAATTGAAAATAAGTAAGGAAGGTAACACTCATTCCTCCCAACCACCCAAATTACATCTTTGATTATTTACCAATTATGATTTAAATTTTAAATAAAAAAATAATTTAATTTTTAAGTAATATTTAAAATTAAATTTTATTATAAATAATTAAATCAATGCAATGCATCCAATCAATTATAATAAATATAGAATAAAAACATGATTTTGTCGTGTATATATATACACATATTTATGGAATAATCTAAAAACCTTTTCAAATTCGACACCAAAAATAGCTTTCAAACTTCATTATATGAGAAGAATTGGATAATCCACTTCACACATAATGCCAAAACTTTATTTTAAGTGATAATGGTCTTGAACATAGATTTTTTGTTTCCTCAACCAAATTCTTACTTAGTCGAAATTTGGTAATAATCAAACAGATATAAGGTAGCTATTTCATGATTATATATTAAAGTTTCAATTAAACTAATTTTTAAAGATTTCGAAGACAAATTTGAAACATAATGCATGGCCAAATTGAAAAAAATTAGTCCCCGCTGGATTTAGTTTTTTTTCTATAAATACTTTATAGTAAATCAAGATTTTTTTCAAACAATACTTTTATAATAAATCAAGGTTTTCTTAATCATACATTATTATATTAAAGCCGGTTGTATGTTGTATGCTCGAGCACGATGTTATTCAAAATGTATCTAAGCATTGTACTGATTTTTTGATTATTTTTATAAGTAATACTTATAGTGTTAAATGTACAATATTAGGAGTCATTCTTGCACAACCAAGATTAGGACCTTTTATATAAGCGTTATTCCTTCTGTATAGATGAATCTTAAGTTGGACTCAAGAAATTCGAGTATATTCTTAGGTTGGACCTAAGGATGACTAAGCCTTCAGTTATAAAGGTCATTCCTCATGTATTGAGGTGAATGTTTTGATTTATTAAACTGATGGTGCTATAAATTCTTGTTGGACAAGGCTCCGACTTGTATGTATTAAGTCATAATTCTCATATGGACCTCCAGTTATGGTAGGTACCTATGATGCGGACCTCTAGTTATAGAGGTGATTGATTCTCATGTGGACCTCTAGTTATAGTAGCTAACAATGGGGTGGACCTCCAATTATAGAAATGAATGCTTTACATGTTGAAGCATAAATGTTATGTTATGTATTACTAACCATGGTTACCGATTACTATTAAGTATCCTTTAGGGATTAGCTACCTCTAGAGTGAATTACTTTAGCATATGACTATATATGGTTCGAGAGTAATAAAATATGGTCATAACATGTGACAAATATTCTGAGTATAATATGATAGATAATTAATGTTAACACATAGACCATGTAATAAAGATAAAGAGATAAGAATAGAGATTAAGAGAATTCAAAGTACACATGAGTTCACATCAGTTGATTAAGATGAACTTGAATTATAAAGGTTCAATGAATGCTTCAGTTAAATATTGTTGTGCTTCAGTTAATTAAGGAACTCACAGTGATGACTCCAAAGTAAATCAATAATCATGATTCAGTTAATAATAGTTAACTAAGTGTTAATAAAGATGGACTAGTTAACTAAATTGTTTACACTTTAGTTAAACTAAAATATGACACATAAGTTAATCAAAATATGACACTATAGTTCATAAAGTGTTTGCATGATGACATTTGAGTTAAAGCACTATGACACTTAAGTTAGCATGTTAACTAAGTGATCATACATTCACTTAGATGTTCACTAAGTGAAGTCCCCGTGATTTCACTCTAAGTTGAAATCACGGGGACTTCACTTAGTGAACATCACATTGTACTTTAATAGTACGTGAGATTTGTACATGAGATGTTCACTAAGTGAAGTCCTCGTGATTTCAGTCTATAGCTAGTTAAGCACCAATTAATATCAAATATGAAAGGCATGGAACATATGTTATGGTTGATGAAGAATCCAACGTACTTGATTAATTATTCATGAATTCAATTCATAGTTTTTAGTGTGTATTTTACACTAATCTCATGCAACCATTCGCTAGTGTATGTATAGTAGTGATTGTATCTTGTTATTAGTGTGCTAGGAACATGGAAAGTTGTTATAATTCATCGTTATTCTCTATTGCTTAGTATTCTCTCTTATCTAGCACTTGGGGTGACAAAGACAATATATTATTTTTTAACAAACATTCTCTGCAAACTATCATAATTATACTCTCAAGATTTGCTGGGGTTTTTCATCTTGGTAGTTTTGAGGGTTTTCCCCAGGGAACATCTTGTGTTGTGGATGGACGATTTATGTGATTGAATGTTCTATTGATTTCAGTATTCATTATTTATGCAATTAAATGTTTTAAAGTACAAATCTATTCATATTTGCTCAAAATTTAACATGGTGTCAGAGTTTAGAATGTGAAGGAGCTGAGTTTTGCAAGAAAACTAGAATCCTACATAGATCTTGAGGAGTTGAATTTTTTTTTTGAGAGCCGTGACATTGATCTCTATACAATCGGAGGACCATCTTGATGGTACTTCCATTTTCAACACTTGGAAGGTCAGGGTGTAAAAAATCATGAACAAACATGACTTGGATAGCTATGTATCTAGTCACAAGATCCTGAAACTAATGCAGGGTGCATCAACATCGAGAAGAACCAAGATAAATCTAAACAGATCATCTATGATTAGGTTAAGGATAATTTGATGCATGTGATCACTCCATTAAATACTCCAAAAGAATGTTTTGATACATCGACAAACATATATGATAAGAAGGACCTAATTCAAAAAAGTTCTTTGAAGAATAATCTTTGGATTCTAAAGATAGAGAAGGATGAGTTTGTGGCAACATTCTTCACCAAGATCTCTCAAGTATGGGATCGACTTGTTAATATTGGAGTTGTGGTGGATGAAGATGATATTCTATAAACTGCCATTGATTGTCTCCCATCCTCATGGGATACATTCATGGCTATAGTAAATGATCGAGAGGTACAACCTAAATTTGAAAGGTTGTGGCATGAATATCTCCAAGAAGATGGATAAATCCAAAGCAAATGAGTGTGCACTAAAGAAGAAAATATTTTCCTCACAGCAAGAATGAAGAAATGGAGGAAACCATTTTATCCAAAGAAGTTCTCTCATATTATTAAGAAATTATTAAACAAGGACTTTGACAAGTCGAAGGTTTAGTGCTACACTTGTCAAAATAAGGGCCATTTTGCAAGGGAGTGTAAATCAAAGAAGAATGAGAAAGGAATGTTTTATGCATCTACTGAAGTAGAAGAAGAATCATATCAAAAGAATGCACCTAAGTAGAAGGATACAAAGAGAGAGTATTACCTTGTTTAGGAACTTTCCTAATATATGATCACAAGTGAAGACACATGGTTGATTGATAATGGTGAATCCAAGCACATGTTAGGTTATAAGAACGCCATGTTTGACCTAAAGGAGAAATTGTTTACATGCATGGTAAAGTTGGGGGACAACTCAACATATTCAATCTAAGGAGTTGGATCTACCTCCTTCCAGCTAAGATCAAGAGATATATAACATGTGAAGGACAATATTTATGTCCCAGAATTGAAGAAGAACCTTCTATCTATTTAGGTTCTTGAATATAAGGGATTTCCAGTTATCTTCATGGATAACAAAGCACTATTATGGTCGAAGACCTAAATCCTAGAATCTACTACAGTGATTGGAGTTTGAGAGGGAGGACTATATAAGGTACCCGATAAGTATCTTTAAGATATGGTTCATCACACTATCAGTCCATGTAAGCCATGGAACAAGATGCTTGGTCACCTCCACTACATAGCGATACCATGATTACAACGAATGCTTAAAGGTATGCCAATCCTTGGTTTTGAGCATGATAGTGTATGCCAAGTTTGTGCACTTGGGAAGAATGTTAAAAGGATTTTTTCTAGCAATAATACTATATCTAAAGGGATTTTAGATTTAGTACATTCTGATGTATGTGGTCCCATGTCATCCCTCTCCCTGTGTGTCTATTTATATTATATATTATTGATTGATGACTGCTCTAGAAATCCATGGATTTACTTCCTTAAGGATAAGAGTGAAACCTTTATCAAGTTTTAGGAATATAAAGCCTTAGAAGAGAATCAAACAGGGAAGAACATATGTTCTTTGAGGTTTGAAAATGGAGGTGAATTTGATTCCCATGCATTTAATGAGTTATGTAGTGATGCAAGAAGTTGTAGATAGTTTACATTTCCATACATCCCCCAACAAAATGGGGTTGTCGAGAGAAAGAATAGGATTACATGTGATGTTGCAAAATCCATGTTTCAATATCAAGATTTGTATGCCTCCTTATGGGTAGAAATTACCAATACAACAATGTATATCCATAATAGAAGTACATATGGCATTCTAGATGAGAAGACACCTGAAGAGGTGTTAATTGGTGAGAGACCATAAATTTCACACTTGAGGATCTTCAGATGCCCGGTATACATTCATGTACCAAAAGTAAAGACGATAATATGGAGCTTAAGGAAGAAAGGAACCTTTTATGTGCTATAAAAATAATCCAAATCCTACATGATATATGTGCTAGGAAAGATACACATAGAAATCAACCGAGATGTCACCTTTCATGAAGAGGAATCATTTAAGGGATCGAAATATTTTACGTATGATATAGGCATAGAGGGTCACGAGAATCTTATGTCAAAGGACCCAGACACTGATTCTCCCTAGACAAATGTTTAGAGGGAGAATCCAACAGAGTGCACAAATTCGTTAGTCCCCGATGAACTAGTGGAACTGGTTGATGAACCTCCTTCCAAGAGGAGGTCTACATGGTGACAAGATATACTAAACAATGTAGAGAAGCATGGAGCACCATTGGGCTCTACAAGAGAGTGAAATAAACCTGATAGATATGTAGGGTATGTTGCACATATGAGTCACATCAATGACTTTGATCCTTCCTTCTGTGAAGAAGTCACAAAGCAATAAGTTTGGAAAGATGCAATGGTAGAGGAATATCAATCTATATTGAATAATGATGTCGGGGAAGTTGTTCCCAAACATGAAGGGAAGTCCATAGTTACTTCCAGATGGATTTACAAGACCAAGCATGCTATAGATAGTATTTTGGGTAAGTATAAGGCCAAATTTGTCTCCTAAGGTTTCTCTCATAAGGAGGGCATAGACTATGAGGAGACATTTTCTCTTGTGGATAGGTATACAATAATTTGAGTTGTAATCTCACTTGCATTTGTTCGAGGATGGAAAATTCACTAGATGTATGTGAAGACATCCTTCCTCAATGGTGAGGTTGAGGAAGAGGTTTATATTGAGCAAACTGAAGGATTCGTGATTCATGGGAAGGAGTCCCATGTGTGAAAGTTGAATAAACTCGTATATTGGATTAAGCAAGTTCCCTAAGCTTGGTATGCCATAATAGAAAACTATTTTAAGAGACTGAGATTATCTAAGAGTGCAGTTGATCCAAAGTTTGTACTTCAAAGTAGTGAAGAGACAAATGTTGATATTGGTTATAGATGTTGATTATTTGTTCCTCACCGGAGAGGAAAAAATGGTTGCTTGGTGCAAGAGGGAGCTCACCTCTGAGTTTGAGATGAAAGAGTTAGGTCTAATGCACTACTTTCTAAGCCTTGAGATTTGGAAAAGAAAAGATGAAATATTCCTGTCTCAAGGGAAGCACACTATTGACATATTACATAGGTTTTGCATGGTGGATTGAAAATCCATGAGTACTTCAATGGTTTCAAATTTGAGTAAACTTCATGAGTATGATACTGGATGAGATCCAATAGACCCCACTTTGTACATATAGCTTATTAGATGATTGACGTACTTGATACACTCAAGACCATATATTTGTTATGCAGTTACCATTCTAAGTAAATTTATTTCTGATCCAAAACACAGAAACTAGGTTGTTGCTAAGCATGCATCGAGGTACCTTAGAGGTATTATTGCTTATGGACTTATGTATGAATCTAGTTGATGAGTGTTATTACTTGGTTATACTGAATCTGATTAGGGTGGAATCATTGTGAACCATAGGAGTACATTAGGATACTGTTATATATTGGGGTTTTCCATGATTTCTTGGTCCTTTAGAAATCAGGGCTCAATTTCCCAGAGTTCTATAGAGGTAGAGTACATTGCCACTAGTACTGTTTGTAGAGAAGTAGGGTGGCTGAGAAAGCTTCTTGTGGGATTGTTTAGTGAGAAGCTTGAGACTATAGTTATTAGGTGTGACAATTAGATTTGTATAAATATTTTCGACAATAGTGGAAAAAGTCAATTTTGCGACAAAAAGTTTATACATTATGTTGAATTTCATCATTTCACATACAGTTAGAATTACGATGAAAATATGAATTTTTGTCACAATTCCAATGAAAAAAGGGAAAATAAACATATCGACATGGAAATTCCGACGCAAATTAGGATTTTCATCACAATTTTGATGGTAATATGTGAAACAACGAAATTCAGCCAAATGTTGAAACTTTTCGTTGCAAAAATGACATTTTCCACTAGTGCAAAAATCCAATGTTTCATGATAAGTTGAAACACATTAAAATGAAGTATTAATTCATTTTATACATGGTCTAGAAAGGTATAATGAAACCTCAGTACATAACTACTGATGAGAAGATTGCAAATGTGTTAACAAATCCTCTATCAGTGACAAACTTTAGGTGCTTCCGAGACAAGCATCGCATGGCAGAGAAAACATCCCTCACTGGGAGAGAGTGTTAAAGGTAAAACATCAGGTGTCATTATCCAAGCCAATCTTGCACATCCAATATTAGGACCTTCCGTATAAAGGTTTCTCCTCTTGTATAGAATAATCGTAAGTTGGACTCAAGAACTTGGAGTATATTCTTAGGTTGGACCTAGTGATGACTAAGCCTTCAATTGTAAAGTCCATTCCTAATTATTGAGGTGAATGCTTTGATTTTTTAAAGTGATGATGTTGTAAAGTCTTGTTGGAAAAGGATATGGACTTGTATGTATCAAATCATGATTCTCATATGAACCTCCAATTAATATAGTAGGTACCTATGAGGTGGACCTCCATTTATAGAGGTGATTGATTCTCATTTGGAACTCCAATTATAGTAGGTACCCATGGGGTAGACCTCCAACTATATATGTAGTCATATTCTCATGTGGAACTCCAAATATAGTAGGTACCCATGGGGTGGGCCTATAGATATAGAGGTGAATGCTTTGCATGTTGAAGCATTAATCTTATGTGATGTATAACTAACCATGGTCACCGATTTCTATTAAGTCTACTTTACATATTAGCTACCTATAGAGTGAATTACTTTAGCATATGACTATGTGGCCCCTAAGAGTAATAAAATATCATCATAACATGTGACAAATCTGCTGAGTATAATATGATAGATAATTAATGTTAACACATCTAGACCATGCATAAAGATATAAGATGAAGAGATACACATATAGATTAAGAGAATTCGAATTGGAAATGAGTTGACTTCAATTGACTAAGATGAACTCGAATTATAAAGCTTCAGTGAATGCCTCAGTTAAATATTGTTGTGCTCCAGTTAATTAAGGAACTCAGAATGATCACTCCAAAGTAAATTAATCAGCTTGATTTAGTTAATAATAGTTAACTAAGTGTAAATAAAGATGGACTAGTTAACTTTAGTGTTTCCACTTTAGTTAAACAAAAATACAACACTTAATTTAATCAAAAGATGACACTTCAGTTAATCAAGTGTTTGCATGATGACGCTTGAGTTAAAGCACTATGAATCTTAAGTTAGCATGTTAACTAAGTGATCATACATTTAACTAGATGGCAAGTTCACTGTGGATTCAGTTAAGAATGAGTTAATATCAAAGATGAAAAGCAATGGTGGGTGCATCCATGGAGGTGGGTAACAATTTTTGGCAACAATTTTTTGGCGAAATGCAAAAAGTGCACCCTCGATCGAGGTTTTACTACCTCGATCGAAGGTTTAACAAGCGCCCGATCGAGGTTATTTTAAACCCTCGATCGAGCTCTTGTTAAACCCTCGATCAAGGGTTTACCAAGAGCTCGATCAAGGGTTTAGCTAACCCTCGATCGAGGTAGTGACCTCGATCGAGCTACGGACCTCGATCGAGCTTCATACCTCGATCGAGCTTCCTGTTTTAAAAAAATTATAAAAAATTTCGCACGCACCCACGGACATAATCCATTTTGCCACAAAAATCCCTCAATCAAGCACATACCTCAACCGAGCGTTCGCGTCCCCGAACACATCGCTAGTGCAGCCGTGCCCCCAGAGACCTTGACTGACTGACCACGCAAGCGACGCCCACGTTCACCAGAATGTCGGAGGATAGAGGTAACCCTCAATGCTTGTTTTTTGAAATAGAAATGGAATTTTAATTTTTTAATTAAGATTTAAAATGTTAGGTTAAAAGTGAAAAAAATCATTATTATAGATGTTTTTAGGTTTTATTTTTTTCCTAGTATGTTTGCAATACGTGCCGACAAGTAGAAATGCTGCTGGTAGCGTTTAAAATATTTATAAAATTGAAATTTGTTTTTCATTTAATATCTAATTTTTTGTTTGATATATATTTTGTAAACTGGTATCATTTATGCTACCGGTTTAATTTTTAAATGAGATCCCAACAAGTAGTAATGTTGCCCAAATTTTTTCAATCCTTCGAGAATACATGGAGGATTGAAAAAAATCCAAACCCTAGACGCGAGACAATCATGAACCTTAAATCAACATAGGCATTTATCTAAACAACGCATATATTTTGATTATATATATTCAAATTTTAATATATCTATATCTATATCTATATCTATATCTATATCTATATCTATATCTATATCTATATATATATATATATATTAATTATATATATTTTAAATATATATATTTTGACATTTTTATATTTTAGTTTATTGAAAAATTTGTGCATGATGTACTCTTTGTTGTTAGTTACATCAAATTAAATGTTTTCACATGTGTATATTTAATCATAAACTTGTATGTCTCTATTTTCACAAGTTCACCTAGGAGTTCTATGCCGACATATGCTCCTGCTAGGGAGATGAGCAGCAGCCACTCTATGCATGTGAGTGACGAGGATTAGGATACTGTTGGTGTCAGTGGGGAGGTTCCCCATGAGAAAGGTACATTAAATGCATATATATATTTCTTTCAGTTATTAGTACCTTTAATTTATGTTTTCATCTAACATTAAATGTTATCAGTACTAACATTTGTGTTTTCATCTAATTTTTAGATGCTGCACAACATGGCGTTGACCCTCCCGAGGAATCACCATGGGAGGATGATATCACACGTATCACACTACAAGACATTACCGGGCAGCGTGCATGTTTGCAGGAAAACATCAAGACCATTCCTAATAAATCTCCCTCATCACGTTCAATGGAGATGATGTTAGAGGCAGTAGACAATCTACTGAAGGTCCACAGGTCCATCAAACCATTGAGTTCTCTTTGGGCCTCTGCATGTCAGAGAAGAAGGGCTGCTGTGAAGGGTCCTAATGACTAGGCCGCAGTGAGAGATGCAACAAGTGACTATGATGTGAAGGGAGTATTATTTGATATCCCTCCTGACCGTGCCTTTGGTCAACCACTTAGACTCAAGGAGTTTAAGCTAGAGGCTGCAGTGCCTTATGTATATGATAGGTTCATTGGAGCGTGGGGCATGTTTCACCACCATGACCATGTCCCACTATACTTTGAAAAACATATCTATGCAGAGTTTATCCTGGATATGCACCCAGATTACACTAGCACACCATCGAGCTTCTATGGTGCTGGTGGGAGACACAGTCATGCGCGTCCTAGGGCTAGGAGAGACCCTGCAGCTTAGCCAAAGCCAGAGCCATTGGTAGGTCACCTTGCCAGGACCATGCTTAGGGTTGATGATGTAGCTATGTCATCTCAACTAGCGACTAAGGAGCATGGTGCATTGGCAGAGGCGACACTCATGACAATGCATTCTAGCATGATGGTGTGCAGGCGGAGAGACGCAGAGCACCCATTGCACCTGCAGAGCCTAAGTTATAGTGGGTGGACGATGATGTTCTTAAACTTCTTGATCATGATTGTCATCATTTGATTGCCATGATTGTCAAGTATATCTTTTTTTTAACTAATACTTTTCTTTGTGTTAAAACTCCATGCAGGAGTCCGATTTCATGGAGGTCTTGTTTGGAAGTGATGCATCTGTTCGAGGTCCCATTGCAGTTCCATCCGCCCACGTCGATGAGGTATGTGTTAACTATCATCCTAAATTTGAACTTCTAAATTCAAATAAATTGTTGAACATGCAATATTTTGGTTTGTTCCAAATTTCCTCATTTATCTTGTTCATATTGTAAAGGATAGAGGCAAGGGCATTGCACATGATTCTACACAGCATCGCTTGAGTCCTACTCATGACATGCCAATCAACGAGGTACTAGTTATCACATGTTTGAATTGTTTGCATATTTATGTTCAGATTATAATTTACATGTTCAATTTTTAATTCTTAAGTTCAAATTGCAATTCATTAATATAACTATTTTCATGTGGTGGAAATAGACACAGACACGGGTAGCTACAGATGAGGGCATTGAAGCCACCGTGATGTTTACAGATGAGAGGGTTGCCGCTCATCGACCGGGTCCCGATGAAGGATCGTCTCGGTAGATACCCAGCCTCCCAGACCTGACACTCAACTGAGGTGAGTTCATAGATGTATGTTTCATATATATATATATATATATATAATATATATAATTTTTTTCTCACATTCTGTACATGTAATTTAAATACGTGTTATGTAACTGACTTGCAAAGTTCACGGTTTTAACTTCTGCAGTTCTCAGATCTGGGAAATTTTTTGTTTGATGTGCATGACCAAGACCAGGGGTGTAGTGCAGGTGGCGGTAGTTTCCATGATGGTCGATCTCTTGATCAATGGCATAGGAGTGATTTGTAGACTGTTATTTGTGGACGTTATTATTTTTCACTTTATTATTTTGGAGACTGTTATTTGTGGACTTTATGATTATCGATATATATATGTATGTATAGACCTTTTTTTGAACATGTTATTTGCAGTTATAGTTTAAAGTTATTTATGTTTTACAATATTAATGTTATTTTTAACAATCATTAATTTGTTTTACAGTCTTACGAAATTGTACAATTTTCCAATTTAATAAATTACAAGTTACAAAATTTACAATGTTTACAAAGTTTACAAGTTTACATGTTTGCAAAATTGTCAATCGAACACAACTTACAATTTTTAACATAACTTACAATTATAATGTTACAAAATTTACAATGTTTACAAAGTTTACAAGTTTACATGTTTGCAAAATTGTCAATCGAACACAACTTACAATTTTTAACATAACTTACAATTATAATGTTACAAAATTTACAACTTTACAATGTAAGATCTACTAGGTGCAAATTACAACTACAATGTAAAATTTGATTTCATATTTCAAAAGAAATTTAGATTTTCTATGTATTTCAAAAGCATGGCAACTATGTCAATGTATCAACTTATATGTCATGGCATATAAATTTCATTCATCTGGCCAATGGGTTATAGGAATGCATGTTTCCATAATATGATCATGGTCAGCTACTGACATATTCCATCTCTTTGGTTCACCCCTCTTCACCTTGATTTCAATGAGATGTATCCGAGCTGCCACCACCAAATGACTGTACTGACAAGATATATATTCAGGCATGAAATCTATTCAAATAATATAGTCACTTTGTCTTCTCACTTTTTCAAAAAAGTGTCCCATCACAGTTAGGTCACCAACTTGGTACGTGAAATATCCATCGACATAGGGTCGCACCAACCTACTTTTGATTTGTATACACCGCATCAAAATGTATGCCACATGCTTGTCATTTCCCGGTGGTGCAATTACAACAAATGCATCACCTGCATCAATATTTTCAAATATTAAACAAATCTTAAATATATATATGCATGTGTACAAGACTAGAGGTTTAAACATTCAATCAACTATCATGTACCTTTCTTAACCAAATCATAAACCTGACCATGATCTAGTGAAACCACTGCCTCATCAGTGTGCATCTCTTGCCATGTCAGAATTGCATGTGGCCCCTTTGGATTAAGAGGGACATATTTCCATTGTTTGACATATGCATCGTTCATGCAATGATCAACCCCCAGTCCATTGGCGTCAATGCAGAACTCACAGAAACTTACAATTAATATCGATTGCAATCAGTAGATTTAATGAGAACACAATAAATGTATGTGTTGTTCTTTGGATTGCATGTCACTAACAATTTACAAGTTTACAATTTACAACTTGTCTATTCCTAGGTATAGGTGTTCATGGACATAGAGTACATATGTGAATGCACATGTACTCTCATATATATGTTTACAAAAATTACATTTAAATACAAATGATATATTTTAGAAGAAATTTTGATTTCCTACATTTCAAAAGCATGTCAACTATGTCAACATTAAAAGTGACATATAACCTGCATTCATCCGGCCAATGGGTTATAGGAATGCATGTCTCCATAATACGATCATGGTCAACTACTGACATCTTCCATCTCTTTGGTTCACCCCTTTTCACCTTCATTTAAATGAGATGTATCCGAGTTGCCACCACTAGATGATTGTACTGACAAGATATATATTCAGGCATGAAATCTCTGTAAATAATATAGTCACCTTGTCTTCTCACTTTTTCAAAAAAGTGGCCCATCACAACTAGGTCACCAACTTGATACGTAAAATCTCCGTCGACATAGGGCTGCACCAACCTACTTTTGATTTGTATACACCGCATCAAAAAGTATGCCACATGCTCAACATTTCCGAATGGTGCAATTACAACAAATACATCACCATCATCAATATTTTCAAATATTAAACAATATATATATTTATGTGTGTGTGTGTGTGTGTGTGTGTGTGTGTGTGTGTGTGTGTGTGCATGTGTACAAGACTAGAGACTTAAACATTCAATCAAGTATCATGTACCTTGCTTAACCAAATCAAAAACCTGATCATGATCTAGTAAAACCACTGCCTCGGCAGTGTGTATCTCTTTCCATGTCAGAATTGGATGTGGCCTCTTTGGATTAAGAGGGACATATTTGCATTGTTTAACATATGCATCGTTCATGCAATGATCAAGCCCCATTCCATTGGTGTCAATGCAGAACTCATAGAAGCATGCATACTTCCTCGTTTCAATGGAAAATATGTCACCCATGTCTTTACTACGAACTGAATGCAGTTCTCTCGTACCAGGTATGGTCTCGCAATACCATGGCATGGATCTATTCACATCACCAAGGGAAACATCCCAAAAAACCCTGCATTGAATAACAAACATCACACACACACACACACACACACACACACACACACATATTAATACAAACACATTTATTAAATTCCAATTAAGTTGTTGGTTTTTCCTACTTGCGCATTGATCGTGCTTGTTAATGACCTTGGTGACCCAAATTTTGTGTGCACCAATCAACTACTTCTGTTGAGCACTTGATTCAAGATGCACTATGACTCATTTGGTACCTCTGAAGTGCTCATTTCATGCATGAAACTGCCCCATCATGTTCACCCTTTCCATTCCATGTTTCAAAAAAGCTCCAGGTGTGTCAAATTCTCCTCTCTTTGTGAAGGTGACTCAACCAATAAAATGAGCGTGTCAATTTGAACTGCCCCACACACCCATCTGACCAAATCCACTGTTCTGTAAATGACACCCCATTATTTTTGAATGAATCATAAATCAACCCAAAGTAGTGTTGAACAAACAATGTGTCATGCTCACGATCATCACTTACATAAAAATGATATTCCTTGATCACGTCATGTGACTGAGGAGTGCTATCCCTATCATCAATACTCACTTGAGCATGTCTATACAATACATGTATGAAGATGGACACCTGGTCGAAGTGATAATACTCACTTTGTATCTCTCTCTGAGGAGAAAATGTGTAATTCTTGGCAAAGTCTAACACCGATAGGATTGTACCTGGCTCAAAAACCTCACGAGAATGCTTAAATTCTAAAGCTTTCCACCTAGACCTATGGGAGTGTTTAAAGTATTTGTAAATTTGACTTTGAAACTTGTCCATGAAATCTGAAATAGGAATATCATCCTCGAGCAAGTCGGTCCTCTTAGATGGAACATGTGAAGAAGATGATGGATTCATGGAGACATACTCATATCTCTTCCACTTAACTGTGATACCTCACAATCCAGGGTGTGTTGGATCGATAGGAAACTTCCTACAGAACAATGCCAAATCACCGCATTCATGGAATCTTCTCCCACCTACACACCTTTTATTGAAAAACACATTTTCAGGATTCCTATTGCATAGTATCATAGAAATAAAATCTCGCACTGTGTGAGGAGCTAGTTCACCATCCCAATGTTTTTTACAAAAATCCACAAATTTATCGTAGTATAACTAGAATTCAACGTGGTATCGACAACAACAAGTGTCCCAAATCATATCCGGCCTAATATACCACGATTTCAACTTACTAAACATGGTAAATGAGATCTGGATAGCAGGATTTGATTCTTTGAATTCCTCGAACAAAGCAACTACTGTCATCACCATAACATGCTTGCAATGCTCCTGTTAGCACTCCAGGAAAATCCTCTAGGTTGCAGCTCGAGGATGCTTGGCAACTTCAATAATTTTCAATGGTTTACTAAATGGATTGTTGGGCTATCAGGCAGACCCGGGTTTTACACCATTCACTTCGCACCAACAAAAGGCCCACAGTGTTGGCCCTTTCGGCAACAACCTGCGAGCAGGTTGCAGTCTCACCTGAAACAGCTATGGGGTGCGCAGAATCAGGTTTTTGCAAGCATAAGAGGGATATTACTGTACCTTTAGCCTTTAATAACTTATAATTATATAACACAGAGCTTCGACATTCACAAATATAACTTCGCAGCTAGATAAACAGACAGTGACTTGCTTAACCCTTTACTGGGAATTCACAATGAAGTTAGTATTTTAGCAGTGATCTTACTTATCAGATATATATTTATCAATGCATGAAAGAATATAACTGAAACAACACAAAGAACCACAACACAAGATATAATGTGGTTCACCCCCCCAATGTAGGGGTTACATCCACAGAACTGTGTTTTATTCAACTCTTTACAAAATAACCACAGTTCTGATCTGCGCACTCAGCTGCAGATCCCTTCAAGTTCCCAAAGCCGTGCACACAGCTGCAGATCTTCTTAATCACCCACAAACCCTCTATGCACACAGCTGCAGAGGTCGTCCATGCACACAGCTGGGACTTAACCTTCTCTTACAAAATAGCCTTAGCTTCACATAAATTCATCTTACATCAAAATCCTAACCTTACTTCTTTGCAAGAGTGCTTATTTATACATTGCACTTATTACAACACCATGGGCTTAAACCATGGGCACCCTGAACCCTAAACCCTAGACTTAAACCATGGGTTTATTACAATAAGAAGGATTTGACTCAACCCCGACACCCCTAAGACTATTTTGAGTCGTAACTTCGCTTACAAACTCCCAAAATCCACGGAGTTACCCACCTTAAGGACCGTTAGGGCGTGCATCCCAACAGGCCCCTAAGACTCACCAGTGTCCCATCCTGGGACACACATCTGCTTTTCTGGTGGTAGAATATTGTTGGCGAAACATAGTGCACTGCGTGCTGAAGCCATACATGCGGTTGTCAACAGCTTGCTCCTGTCCTTGAGAATATTTATGCTAGTTAGGGCCTTCTGGATCGATCAGCGACCTCATTCTTCGATCTGCTTGCCGAACATTTGACCATCCACAACTTAGGGTCCCCAGAGTTGCGTGTCAAGGTGCATCAGACAAACAACTACCTTGGTTCTACCAAACCAGGAGGATACATCCTAGGATGTTTCAGAGTTTTCCCATGAAGACCGGTGCTTTTCTTCGTGTGGCTTAGAGCGCACTTCTGCCTTTCTTCCTTCCTCTTAGAGCAAAATTCTTCCTTTCTTTGTGTCTGGGCCGAGCATGGCTACACGGGTGGATTGCTCAGAAGGTTCTACAGACCTCTCTCCCTGAACTCGCGTAATAACTCCTGGACTTCTCGATCATTTGACATAGTTATAACTGAAGAAACTCAGAGAAATGCACAACACAGGAGTCATAGGCCGGTGTAGCTTCTTATAGAATCCCGCAACAGAGTCTGTCATCATGGTGCATTAATGACGCCGAATCTGATGGAGTGGCAGAAATCCTGTCCACACGGAGCCAAATTTTCTCAAAATATCATCATTACAGGTAGTTAGGGCAGTTTTCGTGTCAGCACCGCCAAGTCTACCTTATCCCATCCGTCACATTTTAGGCTGCGACACACCTTTGATCTTCGGCATAACTATTAACTTTAGCTCCACCTTGATAAGTACCTTCGACACAATATTAACCTTCGACCCTACCTAACCCACGTGGCACCCGCACTTCAACCTTCGACTTTGACAATCTTCCATACTTCGTAACTTTGAGGACAACTTTAGTATAGTCTAGCACCCAATTTCAACTGTTCTTAGTACTCAGACTTTCCTTCTTGGTGTTACTTCTGATCGGGAAGTCCCGGCCTGTCCCTGTACTTTTTTAAACGACTGCCATTTACCATAGAAGGTAAAATTTCTCCATTCAACTTAGCTAACTAGACTGCGCCACCATCAGTAACTTTCTGCACTATGTATGGTCCTTTCCAGTGTGTCTTGAATTTACCTGGGAATTTCATGAATTTTTTGTCATATAAGAGCACAAGATCACCCTGCTGGAACTGCTTCTTCTTGATGTGTCTATCATGCCATGCTTTTTCTCGTGCTTTCTGCACTTGCTGCTAGAACCCTGCAATAAATCTGTCCTCTTCAAGTTCTACTATCTGTGTCATCCTTTCTGTTATTAGAGCTGGGTCATCCATCTCTGTGAAAGCAACTATTCTGAGGCTAGGAACAATGTAATCCATGGGCATGACTGCTTCTTGTCCATAGACCAACCTAAAAGGTGTATGTCCGGTCAACTTCTTGCAGGTAGTCCTATAAGCCCATAGCACTGCTGGAATTCTAAGATCCCAGTCATTTCTGTTAACATTGCAAACCTTCGTCAGAGCAAGTTCAAGGATCTTGTTAAAAGCTTCGACAGTGCCATTTGCTTGTGGATGATAGGCAGTACTCTTCTGATGATACACCTGAAATTCTTCAGTCAATACTTCAATAGTCTTATTTAGAAAATTTGATCCTTGATCACTCATAAGAACTCTAGGACACCCAAATCTGGACAAGATATTATCGAAGATGAACTTCACAACTATAGCAGCGCTACAGTTCTTGATTGGTTGAGCTTCGGCCCAACGGGTAAGGTAGTCAGTTGCTGTAATAATGTATCTTGCTCCTGACTTCTTCGCAGGGGGATTGATAGGGCCAACAAAATCGATATCCCACTTTTCAAATGCTTGTAAAGTTACCTATGGAACTAGAGGCATCTCATCCCTCCTGGATGGTTTGCCTTTCCTTTGACAAGTGTCGCAGCTATGGCAATATTCTCTTGCATCCTTGTGAATTGTGGGCCACCACAATCCGGCTGTCAAAATCTTCTGTGCTGTAGATTTTCCTGCATAATGACGTCCTGCTGCTCCAGAGTGTGCCTCAGCCAAAATTAATGGCTTTTCATGCTCCAAGACACATATGCGCAGTATTTCATCTGGTCCCATTTTATAGAGCTGTCCCGCTATTAGGGTAAAGTCAACTGCTCGAGCCACTAGCTGCTTCTTCTGCTGTGTTGTCATCTCGGCGGGTGGAAAAGCTGTAGACAAATAATGAACAATATCCTGAAAGTATTCATCAACCATCTGGATGGAAAACAACTGGGCATCAAGAAGACCTTCATCCAAACTGGTGGGTTCTTCTCTCGACTCAAGCCTCGACAAGTGGTCAGGTCCTAGGTTGAGTCTTCCCAGCTTAACTATGATCTCAAAGTCATATTCCTGAAATAGAAGCAACCATCTGCATATCCTTCCACCTAGCACAGGCTTGTTAACCAAATATTTCAAAGTAGAATGGTCAGTGAACATCTTAAAATGAGATCCTAACAGATAATTTCGAAACTTCTGTAGGGCATACACCATAGCGAGACCTTCGCATTCTGTCGTAGTATAATTTTTCTCTGCAGTGGACAATTTTCTACTTGCAAAAGAAATAGGGTGATCGATATGACCTTCACCTGACTGAGCCAATACTATACCCAGAGCAATGGAGGATGCATCGAAATGCACATGAAGCTCCTTATTCCAGTCAGGGAATACTAAGATAGGGTCAGTGACCATATTTTCCTTCAAAATATCCAAGCTTTCTTGGCACTCAGGTGTCCACTCGAACTTAATATCTTTCTTCAACTTCTTTTCCATCGGTGCTGTAATCTGAGCATATCCTTTGATGAATTTCCTGTAATATCTAGTGTGACCAAGTGTAGTGCGAAGTTGTTTAATGGACTTCGGAGGTGGCAGGTTCACGATAATAGCTATCTTCACAGGATCCATCATCAATCCTTGCTTACAGATAATGTGACTGAGCAGAATTCCAAAGGGTGCACAAAAGATACACTTTTTTAAGTTCAAGGAAATATGGTGCTGTCTACACTTATCCAGCATAAGTCTTAAATTAGTTATATGGTCTTTTAGTATCCCAAAGATAGTCCAATCATCAAAATAGAATTCTAAGAATTTATGTATAAATTCCTTAAATACAGAGATGACTACTCTAGAAAACATAGCAGGTGCATTCTTCAATCCAAAGGGCATGAGTGTATACTGAAAGGATCCCATTTCTATAGCAAAGGTTGTCTTATGTCGATCCTCTGGGGAAATTATGATCTGATGGTAACCTAAAAATCCATCAGTAAAAGAGTACACTTCTTGACCCCCAACATTGTCTAACACTTCATCTGTAAAGGGGGTGGGGAAAGGATCATGTAGACAAGCATCATTCAGCTTGCTCAGGTCAACACAGATTCGGATTTCACCCTTAGTCTTCTTCTCTTGCACCACCATAGGACTGACCCACTCAGATTCTTCAACGGGCTCAATAATTCCTGTAGCAAGCATCTTATCCAACTCCATCAGCTCCATCCTAACTTTTTCCTTATACTTAGGGTTCAACCTATAAGGGCGCTATTTCACAGGCTTCACATTAGGTTTCAAAGGGATATTTATCACACCAATATCACCAAGGATACCTTTCATCTCTGAGAACTTTGTCGAAAATGGGTCTTGATATTCATGGAGAAGTTGGGTCACTTTACTTACCATCTCTTCATCCCAATAATCTCCAATGGTAGCATACTTAGGTTGTTCCTATGATCCGATGTTGACTGTCTGCATCTTCAGGGGCTGAGTCACTTCAGGGGCTTCGACTGCCGGTCCGTGTACGTCGCAGTGTCCTTCAGACTCAAGAATATCAATATTGCACGGATCATCATCCTCGTCAATTGCGAGGTTATAACATTCTACTACATGAGCTTCTTGTGTTTTCCAATCAGGTTGGTATTCTACTACTTCTTGATCATCAAATACCTTAGTATGGATCAACCTAATAGCTACATCTAAAGCTGGAAAAACTTCATTAATAGAAAATGTACACACAAAACTATCAATGAGACAATCCCAACTTACAGTATCCTGGCGAAGCTCAGCCTCCGCGTACCAATTCTTTGCTATCGGTTCCAGAGTATGCACAAACCTATGTACCCATTCTTTCGGAGGTACATGCGTCCAGGCTTCGTAGCACTGTGCCAAATGTTCCTGAGGGCGATTCTTTCCATCGAACGTGCTTTGCACCTCCTGGGGCTGATCCATAAATCTCAGGTGAAGGTACTTCTGAAAAGCTTCCCAAATAGGAATGTTCTTCTTATGGCCATTCCACCATCTGGCTGATGTGGCTCTGAATACTGAGTCCAGAGTCTCCATTTTCTGTAAATATGGTATCTGTTTTGAGAATTGTTCAATAAACTATTATGGGTCTGACAAACCATCAAAAATAGGTAGGACTCTTACTTGTGCACCAAGCCATCTGAGAGATTTGGTAATTCTGGCACATCTATGTCCATTTAGCTCATAAAGTCTGTTCTGCCAGTTTTCTAACCCATCATCTGAATCCGTCATGCAGGAGCTATCACACTGCCAATCCATGATACCTTCGGTGGTAGGATCAACGTAATCTTCTTCCTTAGCTGTAATGTTATAGATGTGATCCAGAACATCCTGATCTTCGTCTCTAAGTGGTTCTGTGTACCTTTCTCCTTGTGAGGGGTCCAGTGGTACTATGACTCTCAAATATTTCCCTTCGAAAGTCATCTGTCTCTTTTTAAGGTTAATGACTGCAGCATTTTCCATGGCCCATTCAATTCCTAGCAAGGATGGATAGGGATTGTTGTCATCAATGATCTCAATAACTTCGAAGTTTGCTAAAGTATTGACCCCATCAATCTCTACTGGGACACTATGGAATCGTCCTAGGGGCACAATCTTCTGCTGATTGGCTAATCTCAACTATATAGGGGACCAATCAAGGGTAGGTTTTTCCATTTGTTCCCAGGTCTGCTTGGTTAGGAAATTTACTTCTGATCCTAAGTCCAAGATCACATCAGTCATCTCATACTCTCCTATCTGAGCATTCAACCTCATTTCCCTACCAGTTCTTCTAACTCTATTAACATTTTTTGTCTTACTAGAATTTTGCTGAGGTTCGCAGAAAGCAATAACTTTCTGCAACTCACTTAAAGCATTCTAATTTCATAAGAGGTTCATACAGCTCTGTAAAAAGGAGGACAATGTACTTACTTTGTCCGTCAAAGCTTCTTGCGGCGGCGCCTGCTGCCGATGTCGTTGCGTAGGTGGTACCGATGTGCTAGGATCAGTAAAATCTTTCTTGGCTTCCATGAATGTCTCTTTTTCTTTGCCAATGTCAAATGCTGGGACTTTCTCGGGGGCCTTACGAAACCAAGCCTCGTCAGGTTGTTTCTGCTTATTATGTATGTTCATCGTAGCTCCACTCTGGGTAACAATATTAATGGCTGGGGCAGGTCTTTGCTCGACAGAAATCAGCTGAATATTCTAAGTAGGGGTATTGTTTCTTTCCTGGATCTTAGCTATCAGCTGTGGGCACTGCTCGATCACGTGATCGACTGCTCAGCAATACCGACATGTCGTAGTTGGGTTCTGACAATCATGAGCTATATTTCTGGCCAGGTTGCAGTTATAACACACCACCTGATCGCGTCCTCTACCCACCATACTACCACGACCACGACCTCCAAAATGACCTCTACCTGATGCACTGCCGCGGTAACCATAGCCTCCATTGCTCTGTCCCTCATTTTGTATCCGATAGGCGTCATAGGTGCACTCTCTCATGAGTTCAAAACTGCGACACTCATCTTCATTATGTCCTACGGACTTACAGAATTTACAATAGGGGTTCTTAGGTACTTTCCCATACCTCTGTAGCAGATAGCAGTCTTCAGGCCGGTGCTGACCTGTTGTTATGTAGAGCTCACAATATAGAACTTGCGAGTTAAACGGGTTTGGTGCACTCAGCTAATTTCTTACCACAGGACACTGTTCCTTGGCATGACCTTCTGTCCGACATTATGTATACCAAACCTCCTCTCGACTCGCTTTCCCTTTCTTCATATCGCGAAGTTCCAAATCCATCGCTGCCAACTGCGCTTGGATTTGAGCGATGCCAGAATTATCTTCGACAGGAGCGGTTTCAAGATTCATCGCTATTTCCAGTGCCTCTTGCTAGTCAGCAACCTTCTGTTGCATGAGTGGAGTCCTGATATGTGGTAGAAACGCTACAATGAACCATTCCTTATGCTGTGCAGGTCCAATGGTGAAACTTACTTGGTCTAGCAGAACTTTGAACCTCTGATCAAATTCCCACACTGATTCGCCGCGCCTTTGCTGAATCTCTTTCAATTCACTGATACACTGCGACTCTGATTTCGGATTCGTAAATTCCTTTATCATGGCTACTTTTATATCAGGAAAGACATGGTTCTGAGTGCCGAAAAACTTCATGAACCAGGTCAGGGCGCGGTCTCTAAAAGAAGTAACTAGTTGCGCTCTTTTTGTATCTTGATCTGTAATGTTCTTGGCAGTCCACACTGCTTCGCATAAAAACCCGAACTGCTCTGGATCCTCTGATCCAGTTCCTTTGAAAACAGGGAGCTTAATATCGTCAATCATGTGGGCCATAGTGGATCTAGGGGGGGTTGGAGGGGGACTAGATGTAGGCAGGGGGGAACTTACTGGGGTTGACTGACCGGCGACACGAATACTCGGGCTAGGTTTACTTTTGGACTACGACTGGTTCTCAGGGATAACAGGTCTACGCTGCGGGGTTACCAGAGGGTTTCCAACAGAAGGGGTTTCTTCGGGTTCTGAATCTGCGGGACTTACAGGGGAATACTCGGTGTGCTGACCTAGGGAATAAGATCCAAAATCTCTCTTGTACCTTTTTCCACTTCACAGCAAACCACTTTGCTCGTCGAAGGTATTTTCACTTGCAAACATAGGTTAGTAATACTAAATCTAACAGTCTGATTCAATGAGCAATATACCTTTTTCAGCTAATAGCATTTTAATTCTCACATTAAATGAATTCAAAAACTTACCCCTTGGTCCTTTGAAAAACTGCCGCTCGGCTTCACTAAAGGAAGTACTTGTGTCGATGGAAAACTCCGTCACAAATGCTTCAAGGGTTTGCGTCGTCCAGAAATCAAAAGCTCGAGATATCACGTTGTTCACCCTTTTCAGTATATTAATTCTTGCGGGGGTCCAAGCAGGAAACTGACCTTCTTGGAAGTTCGTCCTTCTCTCTGTCAACCTGGATAACCACTGGTGCAACTCTATGTGGATACTACCAAAGAATATTTCATAAACATCACAAAAAACATACCTTTGTAAAAATTCATTTGCACTATGACGCGGATCTTTGTTCTCTTGCTCAACAAATTTTAGATAAGTCTCATCAAGCCAATCACCGATTTCCTTAACAGAGGGTCTCCGGAACATAGCCCTCGAGGTACGACGTAAAACCATCTTGAGCAGATACTGAGTTCAACCGGCAACGTAACCAATTTGTTGGGCTATCAGGTAGACCCAGGTTTTATACCATTCACTTCGCACCAACAAAAGATCGACAGTGTTGGCCCGTTCGGCAATAACCTGCGAGCAGGTTGCAGTCTCACCCGAAACAGCTATGGGGTGCCGCAGAATCAGGTTTCTGCAAGAAGAAGAGGGATATTACTGTACCTTTAGCCTTTAATAACTTATAATTATATAACACAGAGCTTCGACATTCACAAATATAACTTCGCAGCTAGATAAACAAACAATGACTTGCTTAACCCTTTACTGGGAATTCACAGCGAAGTTAGTATTTTAGCAGTGATCTTACTTATCAGATATATATTTATCAATGCATGAAATAATATAACAGAAACAACACAAAGAACCACAACACAAGATATAACGTGGTTCACCCCCAGTGTAGGGGTTACATCCATAGAACTGTGTTTTATTCAACTCTTTACAAAATAACCACAGTTCTGATCTACGCACTCAGTTGCAGATCCCTTCAAGTTCTCAAAGTCACACACACAGCTGCAGGCCTCTGCGCACACAGCTGCAGATATTCTTAATCACCCACAAACCCTCTATGTACACAGCTGTAGAGGTCGTCCACGCACACAGCTGGGACTTAACATTCTCTTAAAAAATAGCCTTAGCTTCGCATAAATTCATCTTACATCAAAATCCTAACCTTACTTCTTTGCAAGAGTGATTATTTATACATTGCACTTATTACAACACCATGGGCTTAAGCCATGGGCACCCCGAACCCTAAACCCTAGACTTAAACCATGGGTTTATTACAATAAGAAGGCTTTGACTCAACCCCGACACCCCTAAGAATATTTTGAGTTGTAACTCTGCTTACAAACTCCCAAAATCCGCGGAGTTACCCACCTTAAGGACCGTTAGGGCGCGCGTCCCAACATGGATCAAGTCAGATGACCTACAAGAACTCACTCTCTCAAGACATGCATAAAACTCAATCAAATAGATAAGGCTTCTAACTATCAATGTTCAGAGGGTTGATAATAGGGTGAATAGATGGAGAACTCACTATGCTAGCAGATTCATATATAAAGCAATCACATATGAATGGATAATCACAAGAAGGAAAGACACTTGCAATTCAACTCATCAACACAAAGGTAGGATGACAACTATCTAGTATTAGACAAAAAAAATAAACCTGAATCAAACATCCAAGCATGAGTACATAACAGAAAAGAGATGGAATCTGAACATATAATGGAAAAAGAGCTTATATTAAATGATGAATAACATGAGAAGCTTGATTACAATAAGGTTCTAAAAGTCTCTGAAGTCGAACCCTTGCTTCAACATTAGTCATAGGATTTATAGCCTTTACAAAATTTATTTCAGATCCTCAAAAGTTGGATCGAATTTACTAAAAATAGATAACATAACTGTTTTTACAAAATTAGGTCAAAAACCCTAATTTAAGTGCTAACCTATCTAACTCTAATACTTGTTCACTCCTTGAACTCTTTGATAATTGCAGTGACCACTAAAGTAGAACTAGACCCTACTATCAGACAGATAACTCTTGGTTTGCCAAAAGTAGGTAGGGTTTGTGACCCATTTTGCCTCGCTGCACCTTCAAAACTGGAATAGACCCAATCCACTAGTGTCTTTCATTAATCTTCATTTTCATAAATCAGCCCTAGGGTGTTTGGATCCATCAAAATTGGTTCTATCTAGAAGCATGTCTTTCTGCACACTTTTGTGCTTTTGGTGGTTAAGAAAACATAATTCTGGGTCTGTAAGTTACCGAAAGCTATTCTTTCAGTGGCTAATGAACAACTGCTGTGTTTGCCTAAGCCACCGAAATCTCAGTTTCTGCAAAATTTAATTAGTCTTTTAATCAATATTTTACAACTTTACTCCTGACCTTCTGGTACTTCTTCAATCTGCATAAGATTTGGAATATCAGCAACATCTTAGGCTTCCTTTGGGTCCTGAAGGCTTATCGCTTCCTTTGCTAGGGTTTCCAGCACAAGGTGAGCTTGAGAGATAGGGTTTGAGTTTTTCTTCTGCAACCTCGACAATCTGATCATTCTGTAGAGCCTGGAGTTGTCCTTCATTAATCTCAGATTTCATCTGTTCAGCAGGATATACATCCCTCTCATTTCTAGGAGAGAATTATGCAATTCAGTATTTTTCTTGGTTAATATTGCATTATTTCTTTTGATCTCTTTGTCTAAGACCTCTAATTCATGCACCTTCCCTAATAGCTAGTTGATTCTCTGGGCCCTAGGTTTGCTGGGGGAATTTTATGCCACTGGTTCACCCTGGTCTTCTTTTGGTGTGGGTGATGGAAACTCCTCTTGCCTTTCTTAAGACTGTTCTGCTAGTTTATCTTCTTGTTCGTCTTGATCCTCAGAGTCTGAGTAAGGCAAGTTGAGTATGTTTCTGTCTGGAGCTGAAAATTCCTCTACCTTCCCACTAAAATCCATATTTCTCTTGGTTTTGTTGGTCTCGATAGTTGGAGAGGGTTGATCAACTGTCACTGGTGAGATGGCCCTCCTCTTCCTCTTTCCACTCCTGGGAGTGGTGGACTTCTTTAAAGGGGACTTTCCTTTGTCTTATGGCTGTAAGCATGTTTCAAACTCATTCCAAAATAAGAAATATGTCCGTGTTATGTTTCTTCTTTGTAGCAATTCTTGGACAATGAGTTTTATCAGGCCATTGTGAGATAGCCTACTTGCAATTTTGGTGGGATGGGCCTTGACTTGGTGGGCCATCTTGGTTATGCTCTTGTGGAGGTAGAAAGGAAGGTTCAGTGAGATCCTGCCTATGAAATGGTTCATCAATTTAAAGTTTTATATCATCACCCTGTTATAACTTCCTTCACAAGTTATATAAACCAGGATTGCTTTCAACAACTGTTTCCACTTCTCCTCAAGCCAGGTTGAAGGGATACTTTTCTTCCATACTACATTCTTGTGTTCAGGATTCAAGTAAGACCTGAATTACACATCCTTCGTGATGGTGGTCTTGAACCATTTCTCTCCAGTCCTTGGGAGTTCTTCTACTTCTTCTATTAGGGCCTCATCAACCCGAAACTCTTCTTTTCCTATCAATGGCTTAGAGCCATCAAAAGAGAGGAAAAAGGCTTCTGCCACTTGCTGGTGGGATCCCTAGATATTCTCATAGAACCTATAACAACCTACATCTTTGAAAAATTGGCATGTTTATGGATGTGACTCGAGATAGCCAATGTCACCCAATTCCTGTCTAAGGGAAGGTCTTCCTCCTTTCTTCATGTTTGGACTGTGCTTCTAGTACCTGCAAAAAAATAAAAATCCGAATTCTGGGAAGGAGATTACCATACTAGTTTCAGGGATGGTATGAAGCAGTGAGGATACATGGAGGGAAATGTGGAGTGGAATGAGGATAGGGTGCTGATTTTGAGGGGCTAATAAGTTGATTGGTACTTGAGCAAGATGCAGGTAAACTCTAGTGAGAACCATGAGATGTCCAATATAGTGATCATCTTAACTGGAACTTGATGTCTTGTGGTTTTTATATTGTAGTCACGGGATAGATGGAGGGAAGTGATGGTTTTAGGTCTTTCAACGAACATTTCAGTTTCACTTCTCTGCCAACTCATGATTTCTTCTGCAGTCCTAGTCTTTTCGGTGGCTAAGAGCTTGTCAGTGTCGCTCTTCATGCTGACGGTGGTTGATTTTGATAGCGGCACTAACCTTTTTCCTCTTTTGGAGCTTTCAGTGGTTTAGGTAATCTTGGGTCTGGTTTTCTAGCTTTCGAAAGTTGGGATTTTAGGTGGCTAATGAATCGTTTGTATGTTTGCCTAAGCCACCGGAAGTTGACTTTTCAAATTTTATTAAAAACGGAGTCAACAGGATTTTGGTGGTTAACGTAGTCCTGAGTCCAAATTGTTAGCTGCCGAAAGCTGGGATCTTTAGTGGATAATGAATTGTTGAAACGTTCTCTTAAGCCACCAAAAGCTAAACTTTTAATTTTTTGTGAAAAATTCAGAATACAAGGCATTCCAATTTTGTTAATCACCCAAACATATTTCATAATATGCCCTGACATCATCATCACTATGCAAAAAATAAATTGTCTGAGTTTGACCTATAGAAAACTAATTTATTTAGGAGATAACATTTGGCTCCTACTCGGGGATGGGAGACTCCCTGTGAGGTCCCAAGAACCCCAGACCAAAATTCCTTTCCTGGAAAATAAGAATTAAACCTATCTTCTACTATTCCATTGGGCATGGAGTTTATTTTGCAAGAAATAAAAACAACAATAACTAAATAATATTTTACAATAATAAGGCCTTAAAGCCTCAGATGAAATAGAGTTTCAGAAATCACCCATTTATTACGCCATCAAACACCTCCTCGCCTTCCATATTTTGCAGTTTGAAAGTGTTGTTCTGTTGCACCTAAGCTATCATAAAAGGGCCTATCCATAGAGAGTCAAACTTACCATGCTTTCCCTTGTTTTTCCTGACAGTGTCCCATTTGAGAACCCAATCCCCAACCTAAAAAATTGTCCATCTTTGCCCTTTTGTCAAGAATACTCTTAATCTTCTTTTGAAGAGATTCTGACTTTTCCACCACCTATTCCTTGACTTGTTGCAAGTCCACCAAATCAAGCATCATCCTTAGCATGTCATTTGGTTCATCCTATTCCTCTTGAAAGAATTTTGCAACCGACAGAATCAGCTGAATGGGAAAAATGGCCTCAGTACCATAAACCAACTTGAAAGGATAATTCCCTATGGATCTTTTGTCAGTCACTCTATCAGCCCATAAAGAAAATTTTAGCTTAGAATCCTAGCTCTTCTGATTATTCTCCAATATTTTTCTAATGATTCTAACTAGGCTTTTATTGGATGACTCAGCAAGGCCATTTCCTTGAGGGTAATAGGAAGTGGAATGCACCAATTGAATGCCCATTGACTCACACATGTTAACCAATGCCCCAACTTTAGAAGTTGGTGCATTATCAGTCACTAGCCTTACTAGGAAACCAAATCTGATAAATATGTTCTCGTATAAAAATTTCATGATGACTTGGTGAGTGGCATTCCTTATGGGGATTGCATCTATCCACTTGGTGAAATAGTCTGTGGCTACTAGGATCCACTTGTGTTGACCACTTGACAAAGGATTAATCTCACCTATGAAATCAAGACCCCACTGCTGGAAAGGACCATTCACTACAATAGGTCTAAGGGGAAAATATTTGAGCTGCGACTTTCCTATGAATCTTTGGCACTTGTCATAGGCTCTCACAAAGGTACACACATCAGAGAAAATAACATGCCAGTAGTACCCAACCCTCAAAATGTTGTGGGTGGTGGTATTCCAGTAATGATGGCCCCCACATGTGCTTGAATGAAACTGATGCATGCCCTGAACTGACTCTTCTTTATCTATGCATCTCAACAAAACAGCAGAAAGATCTCTCCAATACAACAGCTTATCAATTACACAAATTTTAATAGACTTAAGCTTAAGAGCTCGTGCCTGATTTAGATTAAGTCTAGGGGGAACTTATAAACTTTGTAATAAATGAATAATACATGAGTACCAATCACATGAGGATAAATTCTCAGTTATTTGTTGACTTTCATGCTGCTCTTCAACTGTTTCTGCTGCTGCCTTTGTCTGCAAGTTGGTTTAGCTTATGCTAATGAGATTCATGCCAAGTAGCTCATAATTTTATTCTTCCATAAGCTTAGCTAGGCCTAGTCCTTTCACCAGCTTCGTGGCCTTTACTTCTATGTCAAACTCAATCAGCTTTGCCACCCACTTAGCTCTCTTTCCATCAATATCAGGTTGTGTCAAAATATCCTTCACAGCAGCTGAAGGTACATAATCCAGGACATTTGCGTGTAAAATGTAAATTCTAAAGGAAGTTAGTGACTTGATGAGAGCATAGGCCTTCTTCTCAATAGGATCATACTTCAATTTAGCATCCCTTAATGTTTTGCTAAAAAAGGCAATGGGGTGATCAAGACGTTCATTATCTTTTTGTAACAAAATTGCTGCCACTGTCTCATAGGATGCAAAGGAGAAAATGTAGAAACCCTTGGTGTAGTCTGGACTAATCAGAGTGGGAGCTTCCATGATATCCTTCTTGATGTCTTCAAAAGTGCTTCTTGCTTGCTCTGCCCATTTGATTTCAACTTCCTTCCTCAACATAGAGGTTATGTGTTTTACCAACTCAGAAAAGTTTGGGATAAACCTCCTAACAAAATTTATCTTACCCAGAAATGACTGAATACCCCTTTTTGACCTAGGTATGGACAATGTTTGAATTTCTTCAACTTGAACAGGAACAATCTTCACACCTTCAGCTGAAACTATGTGACCTAGGAGTTTGCCCTCACTGAGTGCAAATTGAGACTTCTTCGGGTTCAGAGATATCCCAAATTTTCTACATTTCAGAAACACCCTCCTCAAGTGCTAAAAATTCTCTTCATGGATGTTGGAGTAAACAGTGAGGTCATCAATATATATGAGAACAAATTTGTCTTTCAACCCCACAAAATCTATGTCCATGGCCCTTTGAAATGTGGCCCCAGCATTCATCAGCCCAAATGGAATTTCGGCATACATGAAGGTTCCCTAGGGAGTGGTAAACATGGTTTTTTCTTGATCACTAGGGTGTACAACAACTTGGTTGTATCCAAAGAAACCATCTAGGAATGACATGACACTAGCCCCTGAGACTCTTTGCAATAGATGCTTCATCTTGGTTAATGGATAATTGTCTTTCTTGGAGCATTTGTTTAGGTTTCTGAAATCCACACATAACCTAATCTCCCCATTCTTCTTCCTTACCAACACTAAATTTGCAATCCAATTAGAATACCTGAGGGGAATTATGATTTTGGCTTGAAGGATCTTTTGGATCTCTTTCTCAATCATAGGTAGTAGGAGAGGACTGATGGATCCCAGCTTCTGTTTAAAAGGGATGGTGTCCTTCTCCAAGGGAATATTGTGTTAGATGATATTAGTGTCATAGGTTTCCAGGTCACTGTATTCCCAGGAAAAGATATCGGCAAACTCTTTCATCAGACTACAAAATTTTGACCTCTGATCAGCAGTCAACTCAGTGGACAGATTTATGGATTTTGGATGACTTTGGTTACCTATGTTTTTCTCTTGGATAGCAAGATCTTTCTCCTTTTTGGCAGGTTTAAAGGGGATATCATTATGATCAAATAACTCTTCCAGGGGTACCAGACCCCAAGGTATATAATTACTAGGCAACTGAACAATGTTTTGATTACCTACTTTATATTTTAACTTGAGCCTTCGGGATTCTTCCATATTTAGGTTTTCTTGATCAATATGCATATCAGAAAATTCATCTACTACCTAGAGAAATTTACTAAGCTCATCATCATTCTCAAATACCTTCCAAAATTTCACATTATTAGGTAGGGATGGCCTATACTTAACTTGGATATCATAGCTCAGCTTAGGAGGCAAAGGGGGAATGAACATACTTGCAGAGACAACAAGGGAATTAGCTAGATGGTTCATAGATCTAGGTATGTATGAGAGGTAAAAAAACATCAAAGAGTCCTTGATTTTCCATACCTCATCTCTGTAAGCCTTCAGTCTGACATTTTTCACTTGAAAAGCGTTGTTCACTTGTTGTATGATAAGGTCTGCATCTCCAAATATCTTCAGGCACATGATTCACATTTCCTTGGCAGCATTCACTCCCAACAATAATGATTCATATTCTGCTATATTGTTAGTAGTTTTGAAATCAATTTTATAAGACAAATGGATAGTCTCTTTTGATGGAGAAATCAAAACTACACTTGCACCCGCTGAGGCTTGAGTACTGACCCCATAGAAAAAACATGCTCCAGAAAGAGGTGGTTACTTCTTCAGGTGGCTGATAGGTAAGCCTTGTAAGATGCATGGATGTTGGCTGGGAATCATCTATCTGCAGGATGCATGCCCAAAATTTTGTGTCTACTGCATATATGGGATGATTTATAGAGTTCTTGGCATTACTGATGATGTAGGTGAATTGGTTCTCTCTATAGAGTCTCTTGGTTTCTCCTCCAAACATTGGGATTGTAGCATATGTAAGGTCCATTTGAAGGGTACCACCTAGCCTTTTACTCCACGAGCGAGACAAAGGAGGCCAAACTTAGGTGGGATGTCAGCCACTACTATGTCCATCACTATGCTTTTTGAAGGCAGCTGGGAGAGGTTTATGATAAGGTCTTTGATGAGGCCCAGGAATTTGACCTTGCTAGAGTCAAAAGAAAACAGAGCATGGTAGTGTTTTGTAATGCTGAGGCCAAGCTCATCCATCACTGCTTTTGGCATTAGGTTATGGGAAGCTCTTGAGTCTAGCAAATAGTTGTGAAGGATTTTATCATGGATGTTCAAAGATATGTAGAAAGGTGGGAAAGACTCATCCAGCTCTTCAATCATAGGACCTAGGATTACTGTGGGCTTATCATCTTGTAAGTTCAAAAAGTCAACATCTATGGGTGTCCTAGGATGAAGAGATTTCAGTATGGATGACTTGAATGCATCATTCTTCATCATCTCTATCAAGGGAAAAGGGGATTTTAACTTCTGAATTTATGACTCAAGATTGAAAGCATAGGATAATTTGTCAGAAGTTCTTACCTCTTGTGGTGTGGCTTTGAGCTGAATAGGATCATGGTTTGATGGCTATAATGGCCTTTGTTGCTTTCTTGGAGGAACAGTCATCTTCTTTGCAGGAGCAACAATCTTTTTAGCTTGAGGAGCAGGATGCTTTGTAGGGGAAGGACTCTTCTTCATAGGAGCAACAATTATGGATCTCAAATTATAACCCTCTTGATCATCTTCCTGATACAAATATTCTTCCATGGTATACTCATTCATGAGGGCTTCCTCATAGTCTTCTTGTGTCAGGAAAGAGAGATCTACCTCATCTTCCATACAATTGATATTGTCTTTCTGCCTCTCCTTCTTCTTGAGTGAACTTTGGTTCTTCTTCTAGTACAACATTATGAAAAGGAGGTATGATTCTTTGATCCTCAGCTTGATTCCTATCCCTTTGAAGGATATGAGCTGGTGGGTTATTTCTTCTGTAAGGGACAAAATTAGGGTTTCTGGGAGCAAAATCATTTAGCCCTTTACCCCTCACAGGTATTTTCCCTCGGTCTTTAAGCCTAGACATTTCAACTGTCAAACTATCCAACATTTTGGCCATTTTCTCAATTTTAGTCTCTGATGAAGAAGCCCTAAGAGGATATGTAGGTTGTTTCTTCCTCTCCACTTTTCCCTTAACCTTCTGAGATGCAACGATGTTGGACTCAACTTCAAGAGCAGCATATTGTATGAGTGACAGAGAAGCTGATCTTCTTTCTCTGAGAAGAAGGAAGAACTCAAAATCAAAGGCATTGGCATAGGTGATTTTTGCTGAAGTGTCAGTTGGCTTGATCTTAGCAGGGATCTTACTGAACATCTTGTTAAATATTTTGGTGAAGTTGGAAACAAACTCACCATTCTCTCTCCTCATATTGCTAAATTTAGTAATATAGTAAAGGTGGTCTCTTATTTCTCCCCAATGCTTCAAAAATATGTCATATAGGGCTTCAATGTCTGTTATTGATCCAGCAGGAAACTCTTTGAATCATTTCCTAGCCTGACCATCTAGAATTTGCACAAAAACCCTAGTCCACACATCCTCTTATTCAATTTTTATATTCTCAGCATAACTGTAGAATGCCTCTAAGTGTTCTTCAGCTGTGAAATCTCCCTCTCTAGTAAACTTAGGCATGTATTTGAGATAATATCTAGTAGGCATAACAAAGAGGGGGTTGGGAAAATTTAGAGGGGCGTATCTTGCAATAAGGATCCTTTCCATTTTGGTAAGAGGGGCAGCCATATTGGAAGTGGGTATGGAAAGGGAAGAAGGAGATACTGCTGGTGTGGGTGGCAGCTGAGAGAGTATTCGGGGTGGATTTATCTCAGTGGAGTCACTAGAGATTGGATCTACACAAGCAACAGTGCTTGAAGATTCCTCAACCCTAAACTTTTCTTATTCAATTATAAATTCCTGAGAATTATATGTTTCAGAAGAAGAAGATTGAAATGGAGGTCTATTTGATATAACAACAGAAATACCTGATGTAGATCCCCTTGCAGCTCTGGAGTTCTATTTTAGTGAATCCCTAGCTCTTCTTAGAATCTCTTCTGGATCTGAAACATGTGTTACTCGTGGCCCTTGAGGGTTTGGTCTGGTACTTGGTCTTCTTGAAGCCACCTTATTCCAATGGAGTCGCCAGATAGATGATTACAACCAAAAAGTGTCTAGAATTTATCTATCATCAAAGTAGGATCTATGTCATCCCCCAGGAAAGCCGAGCTTCAATCTCCTTTCCCCGGCAACGGTGCCAATTTGTTAGCACTCTAGGAAACTCCTCTAGGTTGCAGCTCGAGAATTCCTGGTAACTTCAATATTTTTCAATGCTTTAATAAATGGGTCAAGTTAGATGACCTACAAGACCTAACTCTCTCAAGACATGCATAAAACTCAATCAAATAGATAAGGCTTCTAACTATCAATGTTCATAAGGGTTGATAATAGGGTGAATAAATGGAGAACTCACTATGCTAGCATATTCATATATAAAGCAATCACATATGAATGGCTAATCATAACAAGGAAAGATACTTGCAATTCAACTCATCAACACAAAGATAGGATGACAACTATCTAGTATTAGACAAAAAGAATAAACCTGAATCAAACATCCAAGCACAAGTACATAACAGAAAAGAGATGGAATGTGAACATATAATGGCAAAAGAGCTTATATTAAATGATGAATAACATGAGAATCTTGATTACAATAAGGGTCTAAAAGTCTCGGAAGTCAAACCCTTGCTTCAACATTAGTCATAGGATTTATAGCCTTTACAAAATTTATTTTAGATCCTCAAAAGTTGGATCGAATTTACTAAAAATAGATAACATAATTATTTTTGCGAAATTTGGTCAAAAACCCTAATTTAAGTGCTAACCTATCTAACTCTAACACTTGTTCACTCCTTGGACTCTTTAATAACTGCAGTGACCACTGAAGTAAAACTAGGCCCTACTATCTGATAGATAAGTCACGGTTATCCAAAAGTAGGCAGGGTTTGTGACCCATTTCACCTCACTGCACCTTCAAAACTGGAACAGACCCAATCCACTGGTGTCTTTCATTAATCTTCATCTTCATAACTCATCCCTGAGGTGTTTGGATCCATCAACATTGGTTATGTGTGGAAGCATGTCTTTTTGCACCCTTTTGTGCTTTTGGTGGTTAAGAAAATAGAATTTTGGGTCTGTAAGATGCCGAAAGCTCTGCTTTCAGTGGCTAATGAATAGCTGTTGCATTCTCCTAAGCCACCGAAAGCTCTGTTTTTGCAAAATTTAATTAATCTTTTAATCAATATTTTACAACTTTACTCCTGACCTTTTGGTACTTCTTCAACCCGCATAAGATTTGGAATATCAGCAACATCATGGGCTACCTTTGGGTCCTGAAGGCTTATTGCTGCCTCTACTAGGGTTTCCAGCACAAGGTGAGCTTGAGAGCTAGGGTTTGAGTTTTTCTTCTGAAAACTTCGATAGTATAATCATTTTGTAGAGCCTGGAGTTGTCCTTCATTAATCTCAGATTTCTTCTTTTCAGCGGGACATACATCCCTCTCATTTCTAGGAGAGAATTATGCAATTCAGTATTTTTCTTGGTTAATATTGCATTATTTATTTTGATCTCTCTATCTAATACGTCTAGTTCATGTACCTTCCCTAATAGCTGGTTGATTCTCTGGGACCTAGGTTTGTTGGAGGAAGTTTCTTCCACTGGTTCACCCTGGTCTTCTTTTAGTGTGGGTGCTGGAAACTCCTCTTGCCTTTCTTGAGACTGTTCTGCTAGGTTATCTTCCTGTTCTTCTTGATCCTCAAAGTCTGAGTAAGGCAAGTTGAGTATGTTTATGTCTGGAGCTGAAACTTCCTCTACCTTCCTACTAAACTCCATATTTCTCTTTGTTTTGTTGGTCTCGGTAGTTGGAGAGGGCTAATCCACTATCACTGGTGAGATGGCCCTCCTCTTCCTCTTTCCATTCCTGGGAGTGGTGGACTTCTTTGAAGGGGAATTTCCTTTGTCTTCTTGTTGTAATCCTATTTCAAGCTCATTCCAAAATAAGAAATATGTCCATGCTATGTTTCTTCTTTGTAGCAATTCTTGGACGATGAGTTTTATCAGGCCATGGTGAGATAGCCTGCCTGTAATTTTGGTGGGCTGGTCCTTGACCTGGTGGGCCATCTTGGTTAGGCTCTTGTGGAGGTAGAAAGGTAGGTTCAATGTGCTCCTTCCTATGAAATGGTTCATCAATTTAAAGCGGTATATCATCACCTTATTATACCTGCCTTCACAGGTTATATAAACTAGGATTGCTATCAACAACTTCTGCCACTTCTCCTCAAGCCAAGTTGAATGGATGATTTTCTTCCATACTACATTCTTGTGTTCAAGCTTCAAGTAAGATCTGAATTCCACATCCTTCATGATGGTGGTCTTGAACCATTTCTCCCCAGTCCTTGGGATTTCTTCTACTTCTGCTATTAGGGCCTCATCAACCTAGAACTGTTCTTTGCAAATCAATGCCTTAGAGCCATCAAAAGAGAGGGCAAAGGCTTCTGCCACTTGCTGGTGGGATCCCTAGATATTTTCACAGAACCTATAGCAGCTTGCATATTTGAAAAATTGGCATATTTATGGATGTGACTCGATATAGCCAATGTCACCCAGTTCCTGTCTGAGGGCAGGTATTCCTCCTTTCTTCATGTCTGGACCATGCTTCTAGCACCTGCAAAAAAATAGAAATTTGAATTTTGGGAAGGAGATTAAACCGTGCTGATTTCAGGGATGGCCTAAAGCAGTGAGGATACATGTAGGGAAATGTGGAGTGGACTGAGGATAGGGTGCTAATTTTTAGGGGATAATTAGTCGATTGGTACTTGAGCAAGATGACGATAAACTTTGGTGAGAACCACGAGATGGATAGTACAGTAATCATCTTAACTGGAACTTGATGTCTTGTGGTGGTTATATTGTAGTCACGGGATAGATGGAGGGCAGCAAGGGTTTTATGTCTTTCAATAGTCATTTCAATTTCATAATGACCACTTCTCTACCAACTTATGATTTCTTCTACAGTCCTAGTCTTTTTGGTGGATAAGAGCTTGTCAATGGCGCTCTTCATGCTGATGGTGGTTGATTTTGATGGCAACACTAACCATTTTCCTCTTTTGTAGCTTTCGATGGTTTAGGTAATCTTGGCTTTGGTTTTTTAGCTGCCGAAAGATGGGATTTTCGGTGGCTAATGAATCGTTGGTACGTTCACCTAAGCCACCAGAAGATGCCTTTTCAAATTTTATTAAAAACGGAGTCAACAGGCTTTCGGTGGTTAATGTAGTCTTGAGTCCAAATTGTTAGCTGCCAAAATCTGGGCTTTTCGGTGGCTAATGAACTGTTGAAAAGTTCACCTAAGCCACCGAAAGGTAAACTTTTAATTTTTTGTGAAAAATTCAGAATACAAGGCATTCCAATTTTGTTAATCACCCAAACATATTTCATAATATGCCCTGAGATCATCATCACTATGCAAAAAATAAATTGTTCGAGTTTGACCTATAGAAAACTAATTTATTTAGGAGATAACAACTCCTTATAAATGCCTCTACCAGAAGGTTGTTGCAAGACATGTTTTTGATCTGGTATAGCACAAGAATGGTTGTCCCAATACTCTATCACCTTCTCTCTGATGCCCTCTTCCATCCTATCTGTATATGATTCTCTGCATATAAGAGCCCAACAAGCAGCTTCATGTTTTCATCTATCTTTACCCTAAATTTAGTATATTTGTGCAGTGTTTTTCTTGAAATGTGGAGCATCTTTGACATTGTTGCGACCATTAGATTTCTTGAGGTGCTTCGTGCCACAATAGTAGTTGTAATTTCCCTACGAGCAGTGCTGATATGAATTTTTCTTGACTTTTCAAATGTAGATAGTGCAGTTGTTACATTTTTTGTTACATTCTCACATGCATTTTTATTTTTAACATCCTTAAAACCCAACAACTTTGTGGCATGTTTCAATTTTTTGTGTTTTATCAATCCATGTAGGATTTGAGCTTGTGTAATCACTGATTGATGTTCAAAGTACAACTTGATTATGTTACTAACATGCTCTCTGATTGTCCGATCAAGGGTCGGGTTCCCGAACTCTTCTTGAGTGGCATCATCTAACCCTGTTAAACAATTAGCAGCCATTCCAACGTCATTGAAGATCCCAATTACTCTTGAGAAATCAGAGGGTGCATGATCTTGTGATGGTTGGCCAGGATCTAGCAATAAACAAATACAAACTCAAAAATAAATTTACAAGCGCAAGAATAAATACAAATAAATGCAAGCTAAATAATAACATTTTATTTTACTTATCACATTGCCATTGTTAGTTAAAAAATTAGCAAATAAATTATACAAGCTTGAATAATATTTTATTTTAAGTTTATCATATTGCCATTGTTTGTTAACAAATTAACAAATAAATGCAAAGAATGGTGGTTGTAGTAGTAAATGGAGATGAATATGGACCCCGATTTAAATTGTCTTTTTAATGGTTAAAAGGTAGTCACTTGGCCACCAAGGCTATCTCAGGATTGAGTATTGGGGCAATACCCCTCACTTCACGGTGCAAGTAAAACGGCTAACCACTTGGCCACAAATGACAGCTCTTTGGTTTTCCTCATAGGTGGGAATCTAGTCAATCCAGTAGGGGTCGTTGCCCTTTTCTCTTGGCAGGTCCTCTCACTGGTCAGCTACTTCAGGGTTCTCGTGGTACTCCTCATAATGAGTTTTAGGGAAAATCCCAAGTACTTCCCATAGTTGTTGCGGATGAGACTTATGTCCCAATCAGGATGTTATTAAGTAAATTAGGTTATTAAGTATGATTCCTAGTCATTTGTACAAGATTGCAATGTAATGTAATTGTAATTGTAAAATTGTAATGTAATTGTAATTGTAATGTGATTGTAATTGTAATGTGATTGTAATTGTAATTGTAATGTAATTATCATCATTATCATATACTAGAATACAATTATGTTCAAGTTTATACTAATACCCTTGATTCACTTGGTTGATGTTATAGCCTCATAGGTCTATTTGGTTTCAACTAGGATGTTGAAATGTTATCAGTTTATACAATTAGAACCATTTTTTCTTATATATTTTTCAGAATTCACCCAAGATCTACTTTGAGAGTTAAAGTCTTCGAGCATGTCTTCCTTACAAAAAAAAAATTAATGACCACATTGTATGTGGCAGAATGAGGGCATATATTGTTGTTGAAGACTTCATAGAAGGGATTGCTAGTGCCATCCAAATTTTCTTCCATATACATAAACCATCTACTTGTATAAATTATGTTAGAATAATCAACCCATAGTTAGCTACCTTAGACATTAATTAATCATTTTTGTCTTATTTGCCTAGTTTCATGATTCCACCTTATGCAAGTTGTCATCTACACATCCATAGTGGTCAAAATTGCCTATTTTGACTCATGGAGTGCTTGGGAAACCTCAAGGAATCAATTATACTTTAATCTTGGCCTCCTAAGCACCCTTCTGCTTTTTCTGCTTTATTGCCTGCTTTTTCAGTGCTTTAAGGCAATTGGGAAAGTTTGACTAGGTGAGGTTAACTAGATTTTTTACCTCCACATCCTCCACTCTTTTATCCTATGAAAAGAATGTATGATTTGTCCTTCCATTACCTTTTAGCTTTCCTAAGTTCTTTTTCCAATTCGTGAGCTCCTTGACTGTTTTGGAAACTACTTTATGCACCTATGGGGAAATTGCTTAATTTTAGTAAGCCTGCTTTTGACTAGATTTGAATTGCCTCCTCATGCATTCAAATCCCTTATGTAATTATTTAATGCAGAAGCCTATGTTATTATAGGTTTGGCTATTGTACACTTATTCAATACAGTTTAGTGTTCAGCTCCATATTCAGTCTCTTTTGTGAGTGATTTTGCATGTACAATTGATAATTGTTGTGAGTGTAATTGTTCTATCATTGGGTTCAATTTCCACATGGTATTAGAGCCTTTGTAGATCGATTTCTCTCCTTCAAATTTGTTTTGCAGGTTCGACATCAGTGACTGGGAGCCTTCTACTGACAGCCAGGACAATTTTTGAGCTATGGATCAATCTCAGAAGATCATCTTGACTCCCTTCAACTTATTTGAATGGAAATATGAGATGGAGATACTGTTGAGAGTGAAAGGCCTCTACAGAGTGACTATGGCAATAGAAGTAGAGCCCAATGTAGCTGCAGAGAAGATAAAATGGCACAACAGGAGGGATGAGGCCTATGGCCTTCTGTGTCTGAGCATATCTAGAGACCTCCTCTTCCATCTTGATGGATTGACATCACCGAATGAAGTATGGGAGAAGCTTACTGATCTTTTTTGAAAGACAGATGAGATGAGAGGACATCAAATTGAAAATGAACTGATCTCCCTGAGCCCAAATAGCTTTGAATCCCTACAACTCTATTTCTCGAAGTTCAAAGCACTTGTTTTGCAGCTAAAACAATGTGGGATCGAAAAGAAGGATGATCAGCTGGTCTTATCCATACTCTCGAAGCTTGGCCCTGACTATTCAGTATTTTTTTTGACCTTCTATGCCACAAAGTTAACAGCTCGAGCCTGGAAGATGCCTAGTCTTGCAGATTTCATGGAATCTCTCACACAAGAACAAGATAAGTTGGTGATGATGGGAACCATCAAACCTTCCAAAGACCAAGCTCTAGTTGCTGGAGATTCAAGGGTGGATTCAAAAAGAAAAAAGAAAGCTAAAAATCCACCTTAGCAAAAGAGAGACAAGAACAAGTCTCCGGAGGAGCCTCAAGGTTCCAAGAAGAACTACCAGAAGAAGAAGAATAAAGGAGAAATGAGCAAGTGCGCATACTGCAGTAAGGGAAATCATACTAAGAGCTCCTGCATGAAGAAGAAAATAGACATGCTGACCCAACTCCTAGAAAATAATGGCATCTCCCTTCCAGACAGCTCAAAGAAGAGGGAAGGAGGATCAAGTTCAGAAGACAGAGAGAGAGTTCATGCATTGGTTGCTGGCACATCAAGCTCACCTAGTTTCATCATTGATTCTGGAGATTCAAGACATATGGTTTCGAACAAGGAGGCATTCACCTCACTTGACATGTCAAAAGGTCCACCAATAGTACTGGGAGATGACTCTCTCAGTAAAAGTTTGGGCAAAGGGAGGATTGATCTTGATCATGGTCAGTTCAGCAATGTGTTGTATGTTCCTGGTCTTGCCTCCAACCTCTTATTAGTGTATCAGATGACTCACACTGGGTATCCAAAGAAGGTCATATTCTCCCCTGATGAAGTTGAGATCACAGAGATATCAAGTGGTAAATTCATTGCAAAAGGAGTTGCAAATCATACCTCAAAGGTATACATGTTCTCACACTTCCTACCCTACTCAAACCCCTCTGCTCTTCTGATTCATGCTAATGAGGCAAGCAAGCTTTGGCATGAAATATTTGGCCACCTAAATTACAAGTATCTTTCTGATCTTAGTGAAAAAGAGATGGTCATAGGGTTACCCAAGATAAAATTTTCCAAAGGAGTTTGCCAAGGTTGTATCCTAGGAAAACACCCAGAGCATAAATTTGAGAGAGCTAGTCATGAGAGAACCTCTACACCCCTCGAGTTGATCCACAATGATGTTGATGGCCCATTCCCTCATGTGTCCATGAGTCAGGCCAAATATGCATTGAATTTCATAGATGAATTTCCAGCTATTGCTGGGTTTACTTCCTGAAACACAAGTCTGAAGTTTTTGGCCTATTCAAAGTCTTTAAGGCTTTGGTTGAAAACCCGTATGGGAGGAAACTCAAGGTCCTCAGATCTGACAATGGTGGTGAGTATGTCAAGTCTGATTTTATTCAATATTGTGCAGATGCAGGTATTCAGATGCAACATTCTATCCCTTACACACCACAGCAGAATGGTGTTGCTGAGAGGAAGAAGAGATCACTGAAGGATATGGCAACATGCATGATGGAGGCCAAAACTTTTCCACCAAAGTATTGGGCCGAAGGTATAAACTGTGCAGCCTATATCCAGAATAGGGTGCCTCATAAACATCTTGATTTTATGACTCCTTTCGAAGCATGGAGTGGGCACAAGCCAGATGTGACCCATTTCAGGATTTTTGGCTCAAGGGCTTGGGCTAGAATTCGAACAGAAAAGAGAAAGGCTTTGCAGCCCCAAATCCAAGAGTGTCTATTTGTTGGGTACTCTGAAGATTCAAAAGGATACAAGCTGATAAATTTGAGCACAAACAAAGCCTTCATTGAAAGGTGTGTTCAGTTTCAAGAAGAACCCCTACCAGCAGTGGAAGTTGGAGAAGCCTCTTCACCACCAGATCCTCTGAAAGTAGTAAGTGAAGAGATTGTTGAACATGTTGATTCTGATATGTTTGATAGTGATGAGTTTAATTCATATCCTAACATCCCTACAAGGTGAAATTGGGCAGCCAAAACCCTTCATGCAGCAGGAGAGCTAGCTGGGAATCCCAATGACCCTAGGAGGACTAGATCTCAATTTGAGAGTGCTCTGTGCATGAAGGATCCTATGTTTGATGAGAAATGATATCTGATGGTGGAATCATATCCTTAGACATATGAATATGAAGCAGGAGATCCAAGATGGAAAACAGCCATGAAGGAAGAGTTCAGCTCACTCCAGAAGAGCAACACTTGGGAGCTAGTGGATCTTCCCCTAGGGAGGAAGCTAGTTCAGTGTAAGTGGGTGTACAAGACCAAATTTGCTGCTGATGGTTCACCTCTGAAGTACAAGGCCAGATTGGTAGCCAAGGGCTAATCACAGGTTCAGGGGATAGATTACAACGAGACCTTTGCACCAGTGGAAAAGATGGACTCCATCAGGCTAGCCTTAGCCATTGCAGCTTCAAAGCAATGGGAGGTACATCACATGGATGTAAAGTGTGCCTTCCTGAATGGAGATCTCACTGAAGAGATATACATGGAGCAGCCTCAAGGATTTTCTACTAACCCATCTCTTGTGTGCATGTTGAGAAAGTCATTGTATGGGATAAAGCAAGCCCCCAGGGCTTGGCATGTCAAGATTGATAGCTTCTTGCTATCACTGAATTTTGTTCGATGCAAATCAGATCCGAATGTATATTTGAAGTTAATTAATGGTTCATTAATGATCATTGTGTTATATGTTGATGAAATTCTCATTACAGGAAGCTCAAGGGATGAGATTGCTTCCTTGAAGGGTGCAATGAACCAAGCCTTCTCCATGACAGATTTGGGGCTCTTAAGCCAATTCTTGGGGCTTGAGATTGCACAAACCAAAGCTGGAATCAAGGTGCACCAGTCCAAGTATGCCTTGGATTTTCTGAACAAATTCAGAATGAAGGATTGCAAGTTAAGCAAGACACCTTTCCTTTCAGGAGTGAAGCTGGAAGAATTTGATTCTTCACCTATGATAAACAATACACTGTATAGGAAATTGATTGGATGTTTGTTGTATCTTACACATACTAGACCTGATATTTCTTATGCAGTAAGTGTGGCTTCTAGATACATTGATCAGCCTCATGAGATCCATTAGAAAGCAGCCAAAAGGATCCTTAACTTTGTTCAGGGAACAAGGACACATGGGATGTTCTATAAAGAAAAATCTGATCTTGATTTGATTGGGTTTACTGACAGTGATTGGGCAGGTGATAGCACAGAAATAAATTCCACATCAGGATATGTGTTCATTCTTGCAGAAGGGCCAATCAGTTGGTCAAGCAAGAAACAGAGTGCCATTGCACTCTCATCTACAGAAGTAGAGTACAGAGGAGTTGTAAATGCAGCAACTCAATGTTTATGGTTGCAGGGTTTACTTGGAGAGTGTGGCTTCGAATCAAAATACTCAACTACTATCTACTGTGATAACCAGAGTACCATTGGAATCTGCAATGATCCAGTTCAGAAGCAGAGAACCAAACACATTGAGATCCATATGCACTACATCAGAGAGCTTGTGCATGATGGTACCATTCACCTACTCTTATGTTCATCTTCAGAACAAGTAGCTGATATCTTCACCAAATCATTTTGTGAGAAGACCTTCAGCAATCTCAAATCACTGCTGGGGATTTCTGATCATGCTGTGAAGCATGAGTGAATACAAGATTTCCAAATTTTGTTTTACAGTCCATGTTTAAGGGAGGATTTTCCCACTGGGTTTTTTCCTCTTTCCTTGGTTAAATGGACATGCAGTATGTAAAGGGTGACTAAGCCTTGTTGCTAGGCCCTATAATTTTCTGATATATTACTCATAAGTCAGGCTTAAGGGGGGGTTTTATAATAATCAACCCATAGTTAGCTACCTTAGACATGAATTAATCATTTTTGTCTTATTTGCCTAGTTTCATGATTCCACCTTATGCAAATTGTCATCTACACATCCATAGTGGTCAAAATTGCCTATTTTGACTCATGGAGCACTTGGGAAACCTCAAGGAATCAATTCTGCTTTATTCCTGGCCTCCTAAGCGCCCTTCTGTTTTTTCTGCTTTATTGCCTTCTTTTTCAGTGCTTTAAGGCAATTGGGAAAGTTTGACTAGGTGAGGTTAACTAGTTTTTTGTCCTCCACATTCTCCACTCTTTTCTCCTATGAAAAGCATGTATGAGTTTTCCTTCCATTACCTTTTATCTTGCCTAAGTGCTTTTTCCAATTCGTGAGCTCCTTGACTGTTTTGGAAACTACTTTATGCACCTATGGGGGAATTGCTTAATTTTAGTAAGCCTGCTTTTGACTAGATTCGAATTGCCTCCTCATGCATTTGAATCCCTTATGTAATTATTTAATGAAGTAGCCTATGTTATTACAGGGTTGGCTATGGTACACTTATTCAATATAGTTTAGTGTTCAGCTCCATATTCAGTCTCTTTTGTGAGTGATTTTGCATGTACAATTGATAATTGTTGTGAGTGTAATTGTTCTATCACTGGGTTCAATTTCCACAAATTAGGCCAAATATGCCCCAAGCAAACCCACACCAACTCAAAATAGTGTTCTAAGTTTTTCCTTGCTTGACCTTGTAGGTCTTAATCAATGGTGACCTCTTGTATCTTAATCTGTGCTATTTTTAAATGCTTACCGTAGATGCAGAATTTCATAATTAATAAGGTGTCCATATTGAAATATCCTTTGTTATATTTCCTTCCTCTTCTTATTGTCTCCTTGATATAAAGCATGCATTTTTTAAAAGAATGACCTTAGGAATTAGTCCTACACATTGAACATGAAGGAAGGAGAATATGTTACTAAATTTATGATGCACATTCAAGATGTGGAAGGATAAATTGATTGTTATTAGACTCAATATGGAGGAAAATTACATTTTCGGACTAATGATCAACATATTGACAAGTGTTTCAATCTTCTTCTACTAGAGTTAATATGGTACATAAGGAAATTGATTTTTGTTTACATTAACTATGCAATATCTTATTGACATGGTCTATGTGTTTCTTTGAGAACATTGTTAAATCATCCATGCATATTATTGTTCTTCTATGAGATTGTATTGTGAAGTAGAATCCAATAGAGCGTCAACCTTGGTCTTCATGATATGAATGTTGATATGGAAGAGTTGTGTCATCTCCTTCTCTTCCTTATGATGAAGGCTACTTTGATTCACCTCCTTCTGCACTAGAGTACAACAAATACTCTTATATACATGTCTAATATTATATATACCTCTTTTCTTGAATATGTTATGTAATGTAATTTGTAAAATTGTAATTTGAACACTATGAAAATGTTCATATACATGAATATGAAAGTAAAATTGAATATTAAAATCGATTATGACCAGTGCAATCAACTCCCATTGAGAACAATCTTTGTAATTTTTTACATAAAAATTATATATATGTGAGTCTATATTATGCAATATGAAATTATAAAATTATATGAAATTATATGAATATGTAAATACTAAATTATACAATCTAATTACAATTATAAATACATATATATTCACACATGCACATACAATGTACATATAACTTTATGAATTAATTACAAAATTACAATTACAAAATAATAATAAATTCTAAACTCTATTTAACACATGTACATGTATATATATATAAATTATGAACTAGAGTTCACTATGAAATTAAATATATGAATATGCACTTTATAAAATTATATGAATATGAAATTATACAATTTACATACAATTATGAATACATATATATGAATTCAAACATGCACATACAATTTCTATAAGTTTATGAATTATTTACAAAATTACAATTACAAGATTATATTTACATTCTAAACAATTTAACACACACACACTTATATATATATATATATATTATGAACTAGAACACTATGAAATTAAATATATTATGCAATATGAAATTATATGAAAATATGAATGAAATTATATGAACTATATCACTAGGAGAAAAAAAATATAGTTATGAATATGAAATTGCATAACTTTTAAATTAAATACCAATATTGTTAGCAATGGCATTTGATTCTCCCATCATAGCTTGATTTGCAACTTCTTCTCCTCTCAAGATTGCTCTTTTTCCCCCTTTCTTTCTCTATCTTTCTCTCGTATTTCTTCGGTGTTGATTTGATTCCTACTAGATATTTTACTTCGACACTTTTTGCTTCCCATTGTGATCAAGATCAACAATCCAAATTCACACCTACAACAATATGTAAACACAATACACAATACACAATGCTAAATTTGCATTAGAACACAAGAATTGTTTCAAGTTGGTTAGCCAATTGTGAATGATAAAATTAGTAAGATGTTTATGTCTTATGTTTATATAGAATTTTTTAGAAATTCGGGTGGGAAATGGTGTTAGGAAGGTAGTTGAAATGACATTAATGCCATCAATGCTTAACTTCATTCCCAACCGCTTTTGTAAGATTTTTTAACAAAAACTAGACTTCGATCGTGGTATTAGCTCGATCGAGCTATTTATAATTTTCTCGAGAGGTTTTAATAAACCCTCGATCAAGCTTTGGTTAAAACCTTGATCGAGGTATTTTAAAACCTCTATCGAGCTCCAGAGCTTGATCGAGGGCCTAAAAAACAGAAATCCATCCCTCTTACAGGAAAATTAATGTTTCTCTGTGTCTTCTAGGGGTGTAAACACTGCCATTCATGGCAGACAACTGAGTGGAGTTCATACTGATAGACTCATCACCGAATCCTCTATCCATTGAGGTATCATGCATGCATTTTGACATTCATATGTTTTTTTTTTTAATTAGTTCTAAAACTTACACTTAGAAAACCTGACAACAACTTTGAAGCAGCTCAAAGAAAAATCCGCATGGTAAAAAATACACATCCAAAAATTTCGAAAAAATACACAGCCCAGACATCGACACGTCGTCTTCAAAAGGGTATTTTTGGTTTTTCAATTTTTTAAAACAGTGAAAAAAAAGATGGGATGGACACACATGTGTATAAAATGATGCTAAAATCAGATGTGGTCAATTTTGAAAAATAATAAATAATTGTATATTGCGAAATAAATTAACAAAAAAATATGCAGACCACAATTCATTTTGTGTAGATCATGCTCGTATATATATATATATATATAT
>LPNX010316382.1:25353-40438 GCA_001517045.1 Pseudotsuga menziesii | reverse complement strand
AACCCTCTATACAAACCCTAAGGCCCAACCGTGGGTCCCCCAAGCAACCACGCGGATTTTACTAGTCTCCAAATCGGCGGAATCGACGTGTACAGCAAGAAGCCTTTTCGAGAATCGAAGGAAGCGTTTCAAGAAGCGTTTTTTTTAAACAGGAATCGATTTAGGAAGCGTTTTTTTGGCTATTCGGAAGCTCGAACCCTAAACGATTCCTGGCGATTCCTCTTTTGGGCAGGGAGCGTTTTATAGACAGAGGAATCGCGATTCCTAGGCGATTCCCTTGGAATCGCGATTTCGGAGCGGGTTCGAAGGGGGGGGGGGCGATTCCCCGCAACTCTGGTCCTGAGCACTCCAGAACACCCCTAACGCTGAGCTAGATCCAGCCCGCTTGCCCTAGATCTGAAGAAATTAGTTTCTCACCCTCTTAGCCTCATTCATCAACTTTGACTTTTCCAGGATCTAACTTTTCCTAAATTTCTCTGAACCGAGTGTGTAGATCAGGCCCTCCTGATCCCATTTCCTCTCCAACGCTGAGCTAGTTGTCTGCTGGTGGCCTCAGATCAATAGATCTGTCTCATCCAACCCTAGCGCTAGCCTTCCTTGACTGAATTCCTGCCTTAACTGAGCCATCCAGACCAAAGCACTTATCTGGTTCCACAGATCAGGGTCTACCCTATGTGGGTTCACCTCAACGTTGCGTGTATACTAACTCCATTGCCCAATGCATGAAAGGCACTGATCTCCCATCCTTGGCACCAGCCCTGAATTGACCTCTTCCCCTTGAAATTGGTTTTTCCTTGATGACTTAGACAATCACACCTGTACGCCTTTTTCATTGAGTCTGTCAGCCAGGTACTAGATAGTCCCGACTATTTTTCTGCCCATCCTGCCTCGGTTACGCTTCCCAAGGCAAATATCATCTTCTTTAGTTGCTAGTACCAAAACCCTAGATCTAACCATTTCCCCCAAAGGTCATCCGATTACTGCTTTGGATCAGCCAATATACTGCTGAAGTCTTGATCCATCTACTGAATCCTACTATAGATCTAGAGTTTCTTAACACCTTACAGCTTACGTACCTCAAAGTTTGTTTTGATCTGATCTGGTGTCTAGGTTTGATCTCTCCTATCGGGAGCAGATCTGGGTCTCCCCCCATTGTTATCTTGGACTCAAACAATTTAAAGCGAAGACTGCCTTGATTGGCGTGACAACCATCTCTTTGGGAGTCTAGGCAGTCTGGGTTCCACCTCCTTAGTTGCTTGTTCCTCTACCATCCATCCTGGATCCATCTTGCACAGGCAGCTACAAGGTTGGTGATAACAGGCACCTGGACAATTATCAGGTCATCACCATAAGCCCTAGACCGGGTTTGGGCAAGTGATGCACTGCTCTCCTTGATCTATGGGCTATGAGACCTTCTCCAGGGACTAGCTACCCCTGGTTGAGAGACGTAGCACCTGATCTTGGTGGCAACAAGGAGATCAAGATAAAGCATTTAATAATTCTCCTTATTTATGAACATACACTTTGAGTGGGCTTGAATGAACCACGAGGACCCTGCAGAACTCTTGAGACAACTTGTTGTGGTCACAAAAATATTTGAAGGATCATGAAACCCTAGTCGTGGTCCATGTGACCATAACAATTGCAAATTATTTCATCATCATCATCACTTGACTGCTCCAACAATTTGTGACTGAGATCTTCATCCTCATCGCAGCTGTGGTTGACTAAGAAATTTTCGGTGGCTGGTATCTTTCTTCTCTTCTCCAGTGTGGCAGCTCTTAAGCTTGCTTGGGTCTCTTCCTTCACAGCACATAACAGTTCACAGTTGAGGGTGGTTTCGGTGGTAAGGAGCAGCAGCATCCGAGAGGTGGCTAAAGGACTTGGTGAGGTGGCAGCAATAATAGCAGGCCCTTGCTGAGGTGAAAGCAGGCATCTGAGAGGTAACAGCAGCCTCAGTTGACGTGGCAGCACTAAAACAGTACACGTGGCAGCAACAGAAGGATAGCAGCAGTAATCCTGCTAGGGCTTTCTTGGTTTTGGAAATTTTTAAGTACATTCATCTCAGAGTTCTGTGAACAAAATTTCTCTACTCATGTACAAAATACAAACTCAGTCATCTAATTTAGAGGATGAATTATTAATGCTTTGGGGTTTTTGTCCTTAAAAGGTTTCCTCGTGAAAAATCGTGTGTTCAACTGTGTGATGCTTATTTTACTACTGCATTTGTTTTACTGCTGTTAATATCTCAAGTGCTATCTCTATAGACTATTACAGCCTGCAATTTTTTTTTTTAAATATCATACACATGTCAAAATTCAACAGGAACATGGTTTTATAAAATTGATTTCAAAATATAATCTTTGTGATGGATATCTTGTTTATGTGTGTGCTTCCAATTACAGTTGTTGTGCACTTTGAGAATCTAGTGATACAAATAGAACAAGGATAGGCATCCTGTAAGCATCCCATCAAGGAGGTAGAACAACAAAACCCTATGATGAGAGTGACAACAAACAAAGACAATGATGAGGAGAAATAGATTCAAGCACAAAAGAACCTAAAGGATAGGCTTAATAAAATCATATGCCAATTTGGGAATATGATCAAGCATAGAGGTTGTTGGTATGTATTCAAGGAGTTTAAACCGCAAAGGATTCATTGATTGGATTAGTGAAATGAATACATTCAATTTGAGGAAACTGCAGGATGGAGAAGAATGAAGTTTGCAATGTACAAGATTGGAAGGAGATGCCATTGTATGGACTGCCTCTTTAAGGGGATATTGTCAACCATTATTTCAATCCAGCAAAAATAGTATAAGGTTGCGAAGGAAGAGATATAGCATGTCAATCAATGGCGTTAAGTTAACTTGACTTGTTTAACAAGAAAAGACAAAATAGGGGTTCCAAACTCTAACACTTTTTCAAATTTAACAAAGTCACATAGCACTTGTTTAAGGAGGCAAAACAAAATAGGGCTGCCAAAATTTGAGATTTTTTAAAGTTAACAAAGTCATTAATCATAGGGACCTGGTTAACACTTTTCCTTCAAGAGGTTAAGATGATGAATTGGCCAACAAAAGAGTTTATCAACGTCTTAGGAACTAAGGAATCTTTTGAAATCACCTTTTTATGGTATACATGACTAATGTTTTGGCAAAACCTAAGAGAGAATATTGCAGAGGAATTCGACATCCATTATAGGTTGGAATTTCAATCTCTATGCTTCACCAAGGACTATAGTGTGGCCGTACATAATTGTCTTAGCATGGTCTCTGTTTTTGCTAATTCTATATCCATTTTTATAGGCATCATAGATCTAGATTATACTATGTAGCTGTCATAGAATCAACAACTGAAACTTATATGAATCTATAAACATTTCTAAGAAACTAATTATAGCCTGCAGTTTCCCCAAAACACTAGTTTCATATCAATTTGTTAGCACTACATATAATAAATAAGCATAAATGCTTAAAAGCATGATAATAGTCTACAGGAATAAACAAATGCAACTTATGCAAATCTATAAGCATTTCTAAGAAACTAATGATAAGCCTACAATTTTCCCAAAATAACAGTTTCATATCAAATTGTTAGCACTACATAAAATATATAAGCATAATTGTTTACAAACAAGATAATATTCTACGGGTTATGAAATCTATCCTTACATGTTTCAAAATAATTATGAATAGTTTAAAGTACAACTAATCACAACATGTAAGAAAATTTTCCCTCAAAATAAATAACAATGATCTTTTTATTTACATATGAAGGAAGTTTACAATGGCAAGAAAAAATTCTTTCATTGTCGGTCATAATATCTACAAAATTAGATATCATTATACCCTTGGGGAGATAATTCCAAAAAGATTTTCCCAGCAAAATCTGCGAGTCCTTCTACCCCGTTATCTGCATTATTCTCTTTCTTCAATAATTGTGGCTTATTTTGCTTCTATTTACATAATTGCAGCTTTCTACAGGATGATATATCAACAATAGAACCAAATATTGGAGCAATAGAAAAAATATAAAGGAGCATATCAGATTTGAAGATATCAAAGCCCTCCATAGGCCATTTTACTTGTAACCAATGGGATGCCAATATTTTGTCACTAAGAGAATGCCATAATAAAACTATGTTTGTCAAATAAGGTGCCAACTAAGAAGTAGTTTTTATTTAGTAGAGAACTCATCTGATTAGCACTGGCAGTAATAATACGGAGAGTCTGGCCTCAATCTAACAATAACAAGCTAAATGCCAATGATCTTTAGGTTCCAACAATCTTCAACCAAAGGAAGATCTGTTTCCACCTGCACCAGGCAGCCACAACAGAGCCTTCACTGCATATATCACTCAATTGCAGCATGTTGCAGTAAGGACAAGTTTTTGAAAACATTTGGAAAATTTGTACACAAACAAAGGTACCTAGATATGTGCACTATTGCAGTTTTATCCCATTCTAAAAATCTAGTAGAAGGCACCAAAAGAATCGATAGATCTCTGTGTTTCATATTTTTTTTTTGGGCATCTTAGGGAAATATACAGAGACATGAAATGCCACCATAAGAAAACTGTTTTTCCATGCAGTCAATGCCTGAAACAGACTCTCAGATTATAAAGACCAGTTCAACAATAATAATAATAAAAACCCAAAAGAAAAACCATCGTTTTCAATTGCAGACTGTTTCAACAAACCAACATGGGTATCAGAGAGGTAACTATGGCATAACATATATACATGACAGATGTAATATACACATAATGTAATCAATCCATATAATAACAGGTTACTCTACTTGGGTTACACAGGTTCCTGTCAAAATCCATATAATCAATCCCCACTTCCTCACACCATGAAAACTGCCTTTTGCAAGCATATAACCATCCATTTATATTTGAGAAACCGGAGATCGATAGGTTGGGGAGCATAACAGAGATGTTTGGCAATCACTTCTCGGAGCCCCTTAAATGGCTTGTGCAACTATCTCTATATCATAATGCTATAAAGACCGCATAGGGTCAACTGAGTACAACTCAGTTATTATAGTCATAAGTAGCCACAAAATATCTTCTATTACATTTATGACAAGCCATACTGGTCGCAAATGTCCTTTGTTACATTCATTGCATGCCATAACTGGCCGCGGAAACGTCTTTCAGTCTGCTTGTATAGGTCATAACTAGCCGCAAAAACCCGTCCTTTAGTCTTCCGTCGACTCTGACTCTTGCAGTCTTCTGACTTGTTGCTTTCCAGGCTTTACTCTTCTACCAGCCACATTTCCACCGACTCTTGGTTCGTTAGAGGATGGACGCCAAGTGTTTGACAAAATGCGTCAACAAAACCTAGCATCTATGATTTCCGATTCCACTCGAAGTCCAACTCATACTCCGACTCCACTTGAAGTCCAATTTATACTCCGACTCCAACTCCGACTCCCACGGTATCGCGGCTCCGACTTTTTCTCTGTAAGATTTTCGATTCCGATTCCGACGTACTCCCTGGAAGATTTCTCCTTTTTATATCTCATCATTTTCATCATTTTACATTCTATTTCAGATTACAATTCTGTTTAGATTTCAATTCTGCTCCTGCTTTGGATTTACGTCTCATCGATTTTGGGGCGAATTTACATTCTCTTTTCAGATATCATTTCTGCTCCTGTTTTGGGCAATCGGCCACATCCCATTTCGACCTTGCAACTCTTAGTTGCTGTCTGCAAGCTGTGGTTGGACAGCATGTGTCATTATAACAGGGATTGCAGGATTCCATGTAAATTCTGGTTGGCTGGAAACTGTCACTATGGCAACAGATGCAGGTTTTTACATTCCCGCACAAACATGCCAAATTCAGTACAAGATGTGGCAATTTCGTCCTACAAAATATCAGGTCAGCCAATTATTTTTTATTTTTATTTTTTCATTGTTGCGTTATTATTTCCAAACCTGAACGAAAGAACCCACTCTGTTTCTAATGCTCTCCACACGAAAACCCTTGCTTTAATCCTGACGCTCCTGTGTATATTTCTATCTCTCTTTCCACTAGAACCCACTCTGTTTAGTGGATAGATAGATAGAAATATACACAGGAGCGTCAGGATTAAAGCAAGGGCCTTCGTGTGGAGAACATTAGAAACAGAGTGGGTTCTTTCGTTCAGGTTTGGAAACAATAACGCAACAATGAAAAAATAAAAATAAAAAATAATTGGCTGCTGACCTGATATTTGTAGGACGAAATTGCCACATCTTGTATTGAATTTGGCATGTTTGTGCGGGAATGTAAAAACCTGCATCTGTTGCCATAGTGACGGTTTCCAGCCAACCAGAATTTACATGGAATCCTGCAATCCCTGCTATAACGACATATGCTGCCCAACCACAGCTTGCAGACAGCAACTGAGAGTTGCAAGGTCGAAATGGGATGTGGCCGATTGCCCAAAACAGGAGCAGAAATGATATCTGAAAAGAGAATGTAAATTCGCCCCAAAATCGATGAGACGTAAATCCAAAGCAGGAGCAGAATTGTAATCTGAAATAGAATGTAAAATGATGAAAATGATGAGATATAAAAAGGAGAAATCTTCCAGAGAGTACTCGGAATCGGAATCGAAAATCTTACAGAGAACAAGTCGGAGCCGCGATACCGTGGGAGTCGGAGTCGGAGGAGTATAAGTTGGACTTCGAAGTCGGAGTCGGAGTCGGAGTATGAGTTGGACTTCGAGTGGAATCGGAAATCATAGATGCTAGGTTTTGTTGACGCATTTTGTCAAACACTTGGCGTCCATCCTCCAAACTTCCGCATTTGACTTTCATCATCAAAAGCTTGGTACCCAGGAAAACATCCAACCGAGAGCTACTCTTGATCATGTGTAAGTGAACGAGCTTGCTCTCTGCAGTTGCTTGTACTCTGACTCAACTCTGCAATAGTGGATGCAATGCCGATCCATCAGAGGCAAAATATCCAATGCCGTCCTTCTTGGCATAGCTTTTAGGCGATACCCACTTGAGCTTTTGGGCTATATGATTAATTACTAAGCAAATTAAAATGATTAATTGCATGATTAATTACTAAGCAAATTACAATGATTAATTACTAAGCAATTTAAATGAAATTTTATAATATTGCATCATTAATTTAATCTAATTTCAATGAAATTTTATAATAAATTGTATGATTAATTTAAATTGAGGTTTTAAATTGAGGTTTCATGAACATTCCTAGACTACATCGTTGTTTTAAAATGTTGTTTTAACAACCATTCCCACTTTACACATACATATGTGGATCACTTTGTGTGGGATTGGTTAGCATGATTTGAAGAGTGTCTTGCATCTTGTTGGCATACATGTTGAGGTTGCCCTGTGTTTGAGGGGTTAATATAACAACAAATGGACCATTGCTTGCACATTTATCTTTGAGATCCACTTTATCACCATTGCTTGAAGATTCTAGTTTATCACCAATTTTTAAAATTTACTATTAGATTCTAGTTTATCACCAATTTTTAAAATTCACTTGAAATGGTAGTAATAAATATGATCACATCATTGGACAAATCTTCTTAGTACAAATCGATATGATAGATAAATTAAAGTTGGCACGTGTGGACCATGCAGATAAGATAAAAAGATAAATATAAGCATGCTTTGAGAATAAAGAAATTTGAAATTGCACATGAATAAAGACTTCAGTTAATTAAGGAGAACTCAACTTGGTTAAATCCAAGTGACATTAGTTGTGTGTAATTCATCAAATTAAGGAGAACTCGAAGTTATCGCTTCAGTGATTCAATCAAAAAGGATTTTAGTTAAAAGAATTAACTGAGTGTTAATAAAGAACTAGTTAACTAAAAGTGTTTTGCATGACAACACTTTAGTTAAACTAAAAGATGACACTTGAGTTACAACACTTGCATGACACCACCTGAGTTAGCATCCCAAGTAAGTGGTATAGCATCCAATTAGAAGGTAATTTCATCCTAAAGTCAATACACAGAGATATTAATGCATGATGGAGATGTAATGTGCAGTCATCATGTAAGACTTTAATAAGATCAAAGTAAAGTGTGAATTGAAAAGCAATTGTGTGCATGTGTGCAGAAGTGGCAAATTGATTATATGCGAGGCATACAACTAGACTCTTCTACCAGTTTTGCTTAGTGATAGCATCTAGGGTGCCTCCTACCTCTTGCTTTTAAAATCACCAAGGGTGCTTGATGTAAATACATAGCAAAGTTCTATTCTTTATTGCTTAGTGATTACACCTGGGGTTTTTGCTCCCTTATGTTGTAGCAGGGGTGCCAATATTGTAAAGGACATTCTTTGCTTTCTATCATTGTGCTAAGAAGATTTGTTGGTGTGTAATGTACCGTCGCCAATTCCAAATTCTTTGTTTTCACCATAAGCCCATTGGCGATAGTCAAAATGGGCTCCGTCACGGTTGGCCTACTTTTCCACACTCTCGTAACCTAAGTTCAACAGACCCACGAAACCAACAAAACACCCAAAGATATTGGCCCGACGGAGCAAGCTCAGCCAGCAACACCTGCAAGGCAAGCCCAGTCTCATCCGAGATATCTTAATGTGTAACTGCCAAAACCATGTTTTCGCAATCGATGAGGGATTACAGTCCCTTGGCGCGTAGCCAAGGTGCTTGACAGAGATAGAAGGATGGAGTCTTTTACTACTCGACAGTGGCGCAATAGTGTGACACAACCGCCTTGCGACACAACTGTGTCCTTAACAACTTAACAAGTGGTGCAACTGTGTGACGCAGATGATTCCTAAATAGTAAATGACAATGCGACGATTGTATTACAACTTAATTAGTATTTTAACATGAAATCATACACAGTGCTTGTTAACGCTTTAGTCATTCATTCACTTAGTGCTCTATCAGTATTGCGATATTCATTCAAGCAATAACCATTAACAATGCAATATAATCAAACATTCAACATTAACCGTTAAACATTCAATATTCAACATTCAACCATTTGTGCAACACATGAAATAACGTGGAAACCCATCTGGGCAAAAACCACCAAGGTGCTCTTCATCTGGCATGAGAAATATATGGTACCTTGCAGTCTGCGACTTACAGACTGTTTTGAGATATGTTTATTTAGCTCAGACTCTTCTTGTTCTCATGCTCTCTATTTTTATGTTTTTCGTCTATTTACTCCTATTGATCCGCACACAGCCCGGATCCACTCTTCTACTCTTCTATCTGTGCACTCAGCTGCAGATTGACTCTTACAAGACGGTCTGCACACAAAGTTGCAGATCCGCAGCTCAACAACCTTATATACTACCAGACTTCTCCTTGGTTCCTTCTCTTCTTTTCTCTATGTGACCTACTGAACGAAGCGAACCCTTATACAAAACAGGTTCCTTCTATTTATAGATGTTACAAGACCGCAGAGGGTCAACTGAGTACAACTCAGTTATTATAGTCATAAGTAGCCACAAAATATCTTCTATTATATTTATGACAGGCCATACTGGTCGCAAATGTCCTTTGTTACATTCATTGCAGGCCATAACTGGCCGCGGAAACGTCTTTCAGTCTGCTTGTACAGGTCATAACTAGCCGCAAAAACCCGTCCTTTAGTCTTCCGTCGACTCTGACTCCTGTAGTCTTCTAACCTGTTGCTTTCCAGCCTTTACTCTTCTACCTGCCACATTTCCATTGACTCTTGGTTCGCTTTTCCTCGTTGCAGCTTTCTCTGTTCTGCGCTTCCTTTTTGTCCTTTACCTGCTTTTACTCTGTCGAGCGCCTGCTTTTCCTCTTGCGCTTGCACTTCGGTTTCTTCCTTTGGCTCTTTCCTGGCCCAACAGTCACCAAAAATTGGACATCACCAAAGGTAACGTAGCCAAAAGTAAAGGAGATATGGAGACACGCTAGGTCCATCACCAATAATCATGATTAGTGATCGTTAGTGACCATCACAAATTCGAAAGGAAAATAATGACATATGTTTAATGACTATGACCATAACCTCACTAGTGACGGTTGAAAGAGCCTCCATCACCGAGATCATAACATTCCCAAAGGCATTGTAGCCAAAAGTAAAGGAGATATGGAGATGCGTTATGCCTGCCACCCATAATAGTTATTAGTGATGGTTAGTGATTGTCGCAAATGCCAAAGAACAAAAATGACCTATCTTTAATGGTCGTCACCATAACCTCATTGGTGATGCAGGAAAAGAACCGTCATCGTAACCTCATTGGTGATGCAGGATAAAGGGTCTTCACCATTTATATTCAATTTAAAAAAAAATGTCACGAGCCTTTAAGGATAGTCACTAAAGTTTCATTAATGGTGACCTTCACAAAATTAAACAGCATCGTTATTTTTTGCAATGGTGAAATGCACAAAATTAAATGTTAGCATTAAAATTTTCAATCGTGGCACACACAAAATTAAGCATCGCCATTATTTTCTGCAATGGTCATGTGCACATAATCAAATCCCACGATTGAATTTTCCAACGGTGACATGCACAAAAATGAATAAATCAACTATTATCCCTAAAGTATGCACCTTGTGTGCTAAAGGGAAAAGCTAGGGCACATGGAAAATAACTGGTTTAAAGATTGATTTTATGTTGATGGATAGATTCTATATGGCCTAAGGTTGAGTACCAAACAAGGTTTTCAATAGGTTTTTCAACTGGCAGATTGTGACTTCGAAGGCATGCTCAAGATAGTTATGTCAAATTATTGGGAGTGGCAAATGATGGGTGAAATAGTAGACAAAAACTTCACATACAACAATATTTTGGTTACAAGTGAAATATTGAAGATAGTACAATGGCTATTGGAAATAAACAAGATAACCTTGTCATTTGATCTACAAAATAGGAAATACGCAGTTCTAGCTTGCTATTTGATCTACAGACAATGAAACATTTTAAAGCTATGCAAAATCACACTGCATTCAATATATATTGCTAATGAAATAAGTGAAGATTCAAACCATACCACAAGATCATTGATTAATGAAGACAATATGATTTTGATTTCCTCAAGAAAATTCTGTAAAATACAAAATCATTGAAGTAGTACTAGTTTTTGTTCTTCCTACCCCTTTCTTTACATATACCATCCCTTTTAAAAGATACATTAGCAACAAAAAAACTAGTTCTCAAATCCACTTCAAAAGGATAAACTTTCTAATTTAAGTCTTAGGTCTAATATACATGGATATGATATAGGCATCACACATAGACTTGTCCTAGATAAAGATTTCCTAAACTTCTAAAACTATTACATTTGAATATGAAATAAAAAAGTGAGAATATATATGAATTATATCACTAATTAAGGTTGACTAACCAAAGTTACAAAATGAAACTAAGTTGATTGCAATAATAGGCAGAGGACCAATTTAAAGAGATTAAAAAGGAGACAGAACAATATGTGCAGACAAGGGAAAATGGAAGAGGAATTTATCAACTGCTTTGGAACGACAATGAAGGAATATAGGGCAGATAGGTCATAGCACATAACAAAGATCACCACGTACATACCCACTCTTGTCACCCCTGGTTAGAATGAAATCCTAAATAAACCAGTGGAGTTGCAAGAGGTGGAGGAAGCGATGTTCTGAATGGCAGACGGGAAGGCGCTAGGACCAGATGGTTTCACTTCAAATTTTTTCCATCACTTTTGTGATGTTATCAAGGTGGATGTGTGGAAAATAGTTGAATACTCATGACAATATATAGGGGTGCTTTGGCGTTCAATTCAACCTTTCTAACCCTCATTTCTAAAGCTGATGGTGTTGATTCACTAGGTAAATTCATACCCATAACCTTATGCGATATAAAATTATCACCAATGTAATGGAAAATAGGTTGCAACCAATTCTCCCTAACTTGGTGGCTCTATAATAATTAGGTTTTGTGGGGGGCTGCCAGATTTTGGACAGAGTAATTCTGGTTCATGAGGTTTTTCACTCTTTGAATGTAACAAAGAATCCCATAATGATGCTCAAATTGGACATCTTGAAATCATATGATAAGATAAGATGGACATTTATGAGAGAAATGCTTAAATCTTATGGCTTTAACCGTGGATGGATTGAGTGGACAATGAATATGACCTCCTCAACTTTCTTCTCTATATTGCTCAATGGATCATCTACTAAAACTTTCATTCCTTCCTGGCTGATTCATCAAGGGGATCCTTTATCTCCTTTCATGTTCATTCTAATGGTTAAAGGTCTGCTTTGGGTGATTAAAGTTATGGTAGAAAGAGAAGAAATCAAAGTGTTGAAGCTTCACACTAGAGCAAACAAGCAAACTCATCAACAACCATTATTGCGACATTCATTCAAGCAATAACCATTAACAATGCAAGATAATCAAACATTCAACATTAATAGTTAAACATTCAATATTCAACCATTCATGCAACACATGAAATAACGTGGAAACCCATCTAGGCAAAAACCACCAAGGTGCTCTTCATCTGGCATGAGAAATATATCACACCTTGCAATCTGCGACTTACAGACTGTTTTGAGATATGTTTATTTAGCTCAGACTCTTCTTGCTCTCATGCTCTCTATTTTTATGTTTTTCGTCTATTTACTCCTATTGATCCGCACACAGCCTGGATCCACTCTTCTATTCTTCTATCTGCGCACTCAGCTGCAGATTGACTCTTACAAGATGGTTTGCACACACAGTTGCAAATCCACGGCTCAACAACCTTCTATACTACCAGACTTCTCCTTGGTTCCTTCTCTTCTTTTCTTTATGTGACCTACTGAATGAAGCGAACCCTTATACAAAACAGGTTCCTTCTATTTATAGATGTTACAAGACCGTGTAGGGTCAACTGAGTACAACTCAGTTATTATAGTCATAAGTAGCCACAAAATATCTTCTATTACATTTATGGCATGCCATACTGGCCGCAAATGTCGTTCGTTACATTCATTGCAGGCCATAACTGGCCATGGAAACGTCTTTTAGTTTGCTTTGTACAGGTCATAACTAGCCGTAAAAACCTGTCCTTTAGTCTTCCATCGACTCTGACTCCTGCAGTCTTCTGACCTATTGCTTTCCATCCTTTACTCTTCTATCCGCCACATTTCCACCAACTCTTGGTTCGCTTTTCCTCGTCGCAACTTTCTCTGTTCTGCGCTTTTTTTTTGTCCTTTACCTGCTTTTACTCCGTCGAGTGCCTGCTTTTCCTCTTGCGCTTGCCCTTCCATTTCTTCCTTTGCCTCTTTCCTGGCCCAACAATCACCAAAAATTGGACATCACCAAAGTTAACGTAGCCAAAAGTAAAGGAGATATGGAGACAGGCTAGGTCCATCACCAATAATCATGATTAGGGATAGTTAGTGACCATCACCAATTCGGAAGGAAAATAATGCCATATATTTAATGACCGTCACCATAACCTCACTAGTGCCGGTTGAAAGAGCCTCCATCACCGAGATCATATCCTTCCCAAAGGCATTGTAGGCAAAAGTGAAGGAGATATGGAGATGTGTTATGCCTGCCACCCATAATAATTGTTAGTGATGGTTAGTGATCGTCACAAATGCCAAAGAACAACAATGACCTATCTTTAATGGTCGTCACCATAACCTCATTAGCGATGCAGGAAAAAGGACCATCGTCGTAACCTCATTGGCGATGCAGGATAAAGGGTCGTCATCATTTCTATTCAATTTAAAAAAATGTTACGAGCCTTCACCAAAGTTTCATTAATGGTGACCTTCACAAAATTAAACATCATTGTTATTTTCTGCAATGGTGAAATGCACAAAATTAAATGTTAGCATTAAATTTTTCAATAATGGCAGACACAAAATTAAGCATCGCCATTATTTTCTGCAATGGTCATGTGCACATAATCAAATGCCACCATTGAATTTTCCAATGGTGACATGCACAAAAATGAATAAATCAACTATTATCCCTAAAGTATGCACCTTGTGTGCTAAAGGGAAAAGCTAGGTAGGGCACATGGAAAATAAATGGTTTAAAGATTGATTTTATGTTGATGGATAGATTCTATATGGCCTAAGGTTGTGTACCAAACAAGGTTTTCAATAGGTTTTTCAACTGGCAGATTGTGACTTCGAAGGCATGCTCAAAATGGTTATGTCAAATTATTGGGAGTGGAAAATGATGGGTGAAACAGTAGACAAAAACTTCACATACAACAATATTTTCGTTACAAGTGAAATATTGAAGATAGTCCAATGGGTATTGAAAATAAACAAGATAACCTTGTCATTTGATCTACAAAATAGGAAATACACAGTTCTAGCTTGCTATTTGATCTATAGACAATGAAACATTTTAAAGCTATGCAAAATCACACTGCATTCAATATATATTGCTAGTGAAATAAATGAAGATCCAAGCCATACCACAAGATCATTGATTAATGAAGACAATATGATTTTGATTTCCTTAAGAAAATTCTGTAAAATACAAAATCATTGAAGTAGTACTAGTTTTTGTTCTTCCTACCCCTTTCTTTACATATACCATCCCTTTTAAAAGATACATTAGCAAAAAAAAAAACTAGATCTCAAATCCACTTCAAAAGGATAAACTTTCTAATTTAAGCTTTCCAAAAACCCATCATTGTCAACATGTGGCTTATGTTCGCGGGATTCTTGTTGTGGGAAGTTTGGAAGGAATTGAATAGTAGGATCTTTCAGGATACAAAGCTGAATACCCAACATGTGTCGAGCAAAGTGCAATCCCATGTTCAGGAAATGATTGAGACTAAGAAATGGATCAAGAAGGATTGGGAAACGAGAGACCTGGAGAAAGGAATTCATGTTGGTTGGGGCGTAAGCAAAGTGGACCATGGATGGACCCAACTCAAAACCAAAAATCATGACAAAATTCTACTAGCACATTTATAACGTCATTTTTAAACTATCCAAGTGACTCTATGAAGCAAAACACTATATAACATCTAGTTGGTACGTATTACATCAAAAGGATTTCTGGCTATATAATTTAAAGGTTTCCAAGATTGACCTGCAAAATACTTTCAGTACAATGGTTGATCCAAATGACTTCTGGTCATC
>LPNX010316382.1:9569-25185 GCA_001517045.1 Pseudotsuga menziesii | reverse complement strand
CAAACAACAACAATCCCTTTTTCCAAACACCTGCAGCCTTCTTAAACAATGAAAAATCCAAGGGAGAAATACTTTTCTTCAAGTTACTGTAAAACGCTTCCAGGAATGACTGATCTTAGATGTAAATTTTTCCATATTACGTTTAGACTTGTAGTGGTAGCATACATAGACTAACACACCACCTTACCCAAATTCCCTGCCATAAATTGAGATTTGCAAGGGTGTTGATAAAGATGTTAAACACCAATCCAACTTGGCCATTGAGGCCCTCAATGAGGTTAAAAGCAAGAAAGCGAGTATAAATGAAAAAATGGCATCCCTCGCAGCTGGCCAAACTTCTCCTAATATCCCCCTGTTGCCTCCCTCTGTTGATTCCACAATCCTTTGATTGAACAAGACGTAGTAACTGTTTGTTAACATGGCAACCATTAAGACTTCTCACAATTTGTTTGTCCACATTGTACAATATTGATTCCTGTGAAATTTCCAGGTCCTACAGCAAAAGACATACCACTTGGCAACTGAAAAGAATGACAAATTCATATTCAAAACAATTCAATTGGGAATTAGTTTCTTCGTTATTATCCCTTTTTAGTGAAATATCAATGAATTAAGGTCAAACATGGGTTGTAAGTAAAGCATTTGTGTTAGGTCCTTTATAAAGCCCTATGTTGAAATGGTTAAACAACAATTAACTCAAACATGGGAAACTACTGAAACAATTCACCATACATCAAGCAAACACCCCTTAAGTTAGGTCCTATAAAAAGCCCTAATAGAATGAATTGTTGATTGGCATGGGAAACCAAATTCACGTTCAGGTGACGAAAATCATCAAGGTTAGAATTTCTCAATACTCTAAATATTACTATCGAAATAGCCACAAATTTGTATTTCAAATGGAATGCACCAAAGATCTTCCGTATGCTCAAAGATCAGAAAGCTAGATGGCAAAATTGAAAAACATATTGCTTTCTCTTTTACAGATCAGTAAAGTCAAAATGAATTAGGATCCTTCTGATTTTTCTTATACCAAGTGACCCTCGATCATCATATTCAACAAATAATTTGCCAGTTAAAGTCAACCAAAATTCATCTATTTTCATATTAGTTCAGCATATTCTTTAACTTGGAACAAATGGCTTTAAAAGGTAGTGATACATAGACAAATATTATAATTTATTAGTGAGTTTTCCTTTTATATTGTAATACAATGTCCAATGAGCATCGACAAAAAATTCAGGGGAAAATTAAGAAACCCAATTTTGAAAAGATCTAGCATAGATCCATCTTAACAGTATATCTTATTATTATTATTATTACATTCGTCCATTCTTTCTTTATTTCTTTCTTTCTGTTGGTGCTTTTTTCCATAGAAAAAGGTGTAAACATAACTTGTACCAATAGTGGCATAACTGTAGAAGCATATATAGGATTGTAATTTGTTTCATAATACCTGTCCACAACATTTCGTTCCAACGTGAAACATGAAAATCATCATCAATAATCACATAGAAACATGAATGCTTCCAAGGTAAAGGGGAAAGAGCAAACGAGTTTTTGCTAGGATTCATAGTATATAACTACACAATTGCACAAAATAAGGGGCCACAATTTAGCATTAAAGACAGGACCTAGCATGCATCTCCATCAAGCACTCAATGTTCATTTTTACCTTGTGAAAAAAATCAGATATGGCGTATTTTTGCACAAGAAGTTTTTGGTGTCCAATTTAAAATATGAAAATATAGGAAGATGTGGAATGTTAAACCACACACTTCTAAAGTTGAATTACTCAAATTTTCCTTATAAAGAAGGCATTGTGTGCATTTTAGTGAACCTAGTGAAAACTAAATTAGATGAATAATTTGTAAAGAAAGGATGATTCGTAGTTTTTGGAAGTGTAGGCTTGTAATCCATATACAAGACTACATAAATCCAATTTAAGTTGGACCTGGATACACATACTGATAGTGTGTCATGCATTTTCCTAAAGCAATTTATTTTTGCGAATGGCTTGTTTTTCAAATGGCAAACATAGGGTTTGATGGCGGTGAACAGTTTGACTCTAGGGTGATTGTATGGGTGTCTGTATGTGATCTTAATCATAGTCTTCAGTTCTGGGCACTGTAACATCCCTAACCTCACACAAAGAGGGCAATTCAGGGGAAGGGAAGTTCAACTTTTAAACTATATTACGAACACAGTCTTTTCAGCTTTTCCACACCAGTATAAATCCATGCCAAATAAAGATTTATTTTGCATAGAGAACTTGTTTTTTGTAATTCCAAATGAAAATAATTTGAGCAAAACTGGAGCATGCTCAATCATTCTAGGGTACTCACCGACTTGGGGGGCATTTTGTCAAACTCTGCATGACCTCCGCAAACCCTCCTCTGCCTCTGCAAGCCCTTCTCTGCCTCTTCAAATCGTCCTCTACCGCTGCAAACCCTGACCGCTGCAAACCCTCCTCTGCGTGACCTCTGGCAGCACCTGTCGCGACCTCCTTTGCGTGACCTCTGGCAACAGGTTTGGATGTAGTTGTATATTGTGTCGGTTCTGATGTGGAAATTATTGCGTCGGTTATTTGTTTCTCGGAGAAATTTTGTGTCAGTTCTTTGTTTCGCGGGGATGTTTTATTTCTATTTATTCTTTGTTTCGATTCTTTGTTCTTTGTATTATTTTTTATTTTTGTTCCAATTTTTTTATTTTTGTTTTATTATATTATATTATATTTTACATATTATTGTTTTTTATATTATTGTTTATTTTATATTTTATTTTTTTATATATTTTTGTTTTGTTTTATTATTTATATATTTTTGTTTTGTTTTATTTTATATATTTAATTTTAATTTGACTAAGGATGCTTCATTATATTTCTATTTGTTGTTTATGGTAATTCAACTATACAATGTGATCATTGACATAAGATATATGTTTGAGAATGACTATTTTTGGGTTGATATATAACCAGCGTAGATCCAAATCCTAGGCTCTATCAAGCACCGAGATGGATCAAATCTCTCGAGGTGCAAACCTCTTCTTAGGTATCCATTGATTTGATTCAAACCAAAAGACACATCTTTTTATTTAAGGTCCACATATAATTTTATTGTTATTAATATTTAATATTATTTATGGCCGACATATAATATTTTTATTATTTTTTATTTTGTTAGGAACGAACATTGCATCATTTCCCCACACATGGTTTTAAAACCATATGCAAGGCCCTCCCACAATCATGGGTTGTTTAGGAGGCCTTACACATGGTCTTAAAACCATTTGCAAGGCCCTCCTAAACCATGTACAATAAAACCATGGGTTGTTTAGGAGGCCTTGCACATGGTTTAAAAACCATGTGCAAAGCCTCCTAAACCATGTACAATAAAACCATGGGTTTTTTAGACTGTCTTGCACATGGTTTTAAAACCATGTGCAAGGCCATCACTGACCCAAATCCCCCACCAAAATCCTTTGCACCACGCGTCGTACTATTATTCAACCTTAGACTTATAAACGCATAAATACAAAATTGCGTGGTCGATTTGGGATATATCCTGAAACCAAATACAACCTCAGCTGTCGATCGACGTTATCGGACGGTCCCTGATTCTTTTTCCTTTGTTTCCTCTTTCTCAGCCTGAAGCTCCATGAATTTCTCTCATGCCTCCTGCGAAGGCTGCGGGTTTCATGAGCTTCTCTCAGGTTCGTGGACATCTCTAAACCCAAGTTTATGGGCTTCATCTCTTTCAGAAGTGCGGGTTTGATCTATCATGGCCAAACTGAGACTCCAGGCCTGCGGGCTTCCTCACGATGAGACTTTGTTGGTTCTAATCCAAGCTTTCTTATGGAGCTTTCAAATTTAAGCCTAGCCTGGTGTATTTACCGATTCGGCTGCGATTAGCTAACTAGTTGTGTGTCTTTAACATATGGAGGTTGATCCGGATGGTGTTCAAACCTATGTAGATTTTGAAGTTATTTCAATACTGGCAAAACTGGATCAGGATCCCTATCCCCGCACTTATAGGGATTGATTGGGCGTTTGACAATGAGGCTATTTTGAATATGAAACAACAATGGATGTCGTTTGAAAAGGAGCTTGAGCTGCATAGTTGTTCAACCATTGGATCCAACTCTCAACGAATGGTTTGTGGAACTGGTGACAAAAGTTTTGTCCAAAGCAAGAATCTTGGAGATATACCTCAAGGGCGCCCAATGCAGCTAATAGGTTTTTAACCAACAAAGAATCAATCAACATTGATGATACATGCTTATATCCAATGCCAAATGAGGTCCATGAGCTTTCAGTAACACCACAACATTGAAATCAAAACTAAAGTATGTTTTTGATGATTAATGAAGGATCAATAATAGATAATACATGATTGTAAATTGGTTAATTTCACTTAGGCATTAGGTTTTCAAATTTTCAATAAGGGATGAAATAACAACACTTCCTAATTCTATTATTATTGACCAAAAAAGAGTCAATAGGATTGAACACGTTGAGTACATCCACTCACACACAAATCAAAATAGTTACTCCAATATTTATGTAGAGAAACCCCCTTCAGATAAAAAGTAAAGATACACAACACTAAAGGAGATTATTAATGTTTAAAAATGAAATTACATTTGGCATATCTTTTGTATCAATTTTCTACAAATGATCTTCCGTGATCTTTAAATATCATATACTAATCAGGTGATAAGGAACGGAAAGTGTTGTATAATAGAGTATATATGGAGTCATCGAATCACTCATGTATAACACATGATTGTGATAACTAAATTATTGAAGTACAAAACCACATTAAGGAAACACCTAAAACCATACTAAATTTACAATTGCATTACATCAGGTTGACCTTAAACTTATGCCTAGTGTTGAAATTCCCTAACCCTCCACCCGTAAGAACAACTTGCGATAGGATTGAAGGATTTACAAACATGATAAAATTAGAATTAGGAAGGAGACATTAAAGCTCATCAACCCTCAATTACAGTTTTCTTGACTTCTAACATAGACCAAATCTCTAAAAACTTGGATTTATTCTAGGGAATTTGTGAAAATGTTGATAAATTGTTCATATTTAAGAATTGAGAATCTTCGATTAGTTTAAATGCATAGAGCATATTGTGATTTCCCTATGAAGTGCTAGGTTGGTCACGTGAAGTGTTAACTCTAAGATAATCAATTCCATGCTAGAAAGTACCAAGGGAAAGGATGATATAGCCTAATTAGTTGGTGTGATGATGACGGTGACGTCAATGTCGATGATGATGACGATGATAATGATGGTGATGATCATGACGATGATGGTGATAATGATGGCGATGACGATGACGATGATGATTGTCATTATCATCGACATCATCATCGTCCTCATCATCATCATCATCATAACTATGCATTTCCTTACTGAGATTCTCTTTGTTTCGAGAATAATTTAATATTCTTTACTGAACAGGGCAAACCACGTAAAGGTGGAAGCTCTTATGCCCCCCCCTCCCCCCCATCACTCTCAATTCCTCATAACCCAACAAAATCTATCTATAAAAAAATGTGTTATAGCATATGACAACATATAGGAAAATGTAAATAACAATAACAAATGATGATGATGATGATGACGAGGATGATGATGAGGCTGATGATGAAGAGGGTGATGATGACGAAGATGGTAATGACAATGATGACAGCGATGATGATGATGTTGATGATGAGGATGATGATGATGATGATGACGATGACGACGACGATGACGATGATGGTGGTCGTGATGATGAAAATGCCGATGATGATGGTGACGATGATATTAAAGATGGTGATGACAACGACGACGATGATGATAATGATTATGATGATGATGACGATGACGATGACGATGATGGTGGACGTGATGATGAAGATGATGATGGTGGTGATGATGATGAAGATGGTGATGACGACGTCGATGATGATGATGATGTTGATGAGGAAGAGGGTGATGATGACGATAATGATGACAAGGATTATGATGATGATGATGATGATGAACATGATGAGGAGGAGGATGAGGACAATGAAGATGATGATGATGATAGAGATTGTGATGACGGTGATGATGATGATGATGATAAAAATGGTTTAAACATAACTAAATAGTCGTATACATACTACATTATGCAAAAAAGTGTTCTCACATACTTCTCAGATTCCAACATTGCTACAATGTCATAATACAAAGTCTTCTTCATCTAACTCAACATCTGTATCGTCATCTGGTTCTGAATCACTATCGTTGAAAAGTTCGCTCATATCAGGGTAATGATCAAAGTCATTTTTGGTTAGATATTCATCATCAATATCATCAATGTCAATTTCATTTCCTGGTACATCATTTGGATGATCAACTTCTTGATCTGATTCTTCATCTAACACATCTACGTTGACGTCCAACTGCTGTTGATATGCATCACCTTCTTCTTCAACATTTTCTTCTTCCTCTACTGCATTATACCTGACCGATCTTCCTCTTGGATTGTATCTAACAATGTATGACCAACCTCCTTTACCTGGAATCTCTAAGTAAAAGACCTGCTCACATTGACTTGGAAGAACATAAGGCTCTGTACCTGGTTCAAGTTCCCTTGTATTAACCATGGTAAATCCATCGGCATGCTCAATAACAGTTCTTTCGGAGTCACGTTCATTCATTCGTAGCCCGTACCATTTGACCTCAAACAGAATTACTTTAAAGGAATTAAAGTCACACTCAAGTATATCTTCCAAATAACCATAGTACCTGTTTTCAGATAGTTCTAGATTCCTGTCACTTCTAGAGGAAACATTAGTGACTTAAAAAATTGTAGTTATCCCATAATCAAATGTTTTCCTCTTGTCATCCAAATTTTTGATGTGAAATTTACAACCATTGCACCACATAGCATTGTGATGTATTAGCTGCATCATGCCCGACTTGGTAAATAAATATATAAGAAGACATAAATGAGAGAAATATTTCGATACAATGTGAAACAACGAAAAAAATGAGCAGGGTAAATATACTTGCCTTTTTATTTTTTAAACTGCATGCGAAATCAATTTCCCTTTCCGTAAGTTCATATTATTCCTCTCGATTACGATGCATTGTTTTAATCATTTTACAAACCCCTTCCCATGTTAATGTACCATAGTATTATGTACATCGTTCAATCCATTGCTCCATCCAATCAAGATTGTTTGCAATGTATAAATGTATTGCATCCCACATGTGACCAACTATATGAAAAAAACAATTAAGAATTTTAAATTAGCTATCATTAAAGGCAATTAAGATTACCTTAAAATACTGATGGAATAATAAAAATTACATAAATTAAAAAATTAATTGTATAATAAATAAAATGTACACCATTCTCATTACCTTTCACTTTCCTCTTTCTACCTTTCCCCGACAGGACCTCCCCTTCAAATTTGTTGATGGAGTCGACATGCCAAATGCGAGGCGGATTGATATTTTTTGCTAAATTTGGAAGATACTGACTAATGTATACCATGGGTTGATATAGCATATATCCCTACACCATAGAACCCTTAGGGTGTGCTCTCTTTCTAAAAAAATCCTTCAATGTATTCAAATGTCTTTCCACCAACCACATTGACCTCGAGTTTACAGGTCCACACAATTCAATCTCCTCAAATTGGTGTATGAGATATTGCTCTTGTGCATTGAAAAATGCTGGAGGTAAATACTTCTACATTTCACACATTAGATGAGGAATTTCTTTCTTCCAATACATAATATCTTCTTCATGGATTTCTTTAGATGAAAGCCACCTACAAAAGATGCAAGAAAATAACATGAATGATCAACCAGATCGAGGCATATAATATATATTAAAGTTTGAAGCTGTAAAACACAATATGTCAATAAGCAATGCAACCAAAAGAATGTCAAACATTTTTCATGCATATAAAATTGTTACGTACCTCATGTATTTACCAAGATCATATATAACTTCTTTTATGTTTCCGTCAAAGCTATATGGGAGAGCCAGAGGTAGAAGGTACTGTAGCAAAAATCAAATCATTATCTAATGTTTCCAAATATGAGAGAACAATTAATAAAAAGATTTACTTAATAGAAATTATATATGTAAATAATTACCTTAATGAATGTATGCCAGTCATGAGTTTTAACATCGCCAAAATCACCTTTTTGGGTCAAGATATTTTTTATGTTCAATGAAAACCCCGTCGGAAACCTTATTTTCTTAATGACCTGTTTTATAGCATTGCTTTGTTGCTCCATCAATAACCATGGAAGACTAATATTCCGGTTCCCATTTCCGGCATTGGAAATGATTACACTTTGCAATGTGTGATTGGCTTCTGCAATGTCACTACAAATTTTTCCGATGTTATCTTTGTCTGACCTTCCGTCTAATGTTCACCATATCATTTCTGTTACATTCTTCCCGATATGCATTGTATCAAACAAATGAGTTATTTGTAGGTGCTCGTAGTAAAGCAACCTGCTGAATTGTATGGGATAACTCTTCATTCCTCGTGGAAGCCGATTCATGCCTTAAATACATTCATTAAACATAAACAAAAACACATTAACAATAATTCATGACACCCATGTTAGAGAAAATTCAATAAAAATATAAAAATCATAATATTACGTGAAGTTCATATTGTATGTTGCATATACAATTTGCATACCTCGACGATTTATGTTATATTCCAACTTCCATAGGCAAGGTGTCATCCATCGTGGTTTCTTTCTTCTTTACCATTGAATTTTGTTTTTTCGATAGTTCTGTAACTATGGTTCTTAGGGAGGAAGTGTCTGTATTCATCGAACACCTCCTTTGCTAAACTTCTTGAACGATGATATTTTATCCTAGGACCACATACTGGACGTGCAAATTTTCCCTTTGTTTGAAGACCTGCGAGATATATGTGTTAATGTTATAGCTGCATCAAAAGATTATTAATTTAAAAAAAAATGCATGTTTTTAACCTTAAAAACATATAATTTTAATGATGTGCAACATAAAGTTACATACCACAAAAATGTGTTAAGCCGGGAGCGTCATGAATTGTCCATGCAAGTATTCCATGGAACTAAAATTGTTTCTGCCCTATTGGTCTAGAGATGTCATACATAGTGATTCCATCCCATAACTTCAATAGCTCATCGATAAGAGGCTCAATATATACATTCATATTTTTAATTTGGTATGTACCTAATTGATTAATAAACATACAATATTGCTATTTAGTTATCCGTCCAGACGTATAAAATGTGTTCTCATGTAGCAATTAAACAAACAACTTTATGAAATAATATAATTACAACTTTCAAAAAAATGCTTGGAATAATCATTGCCAACATTGTGTGCTCTCTCTTAATGGTCATCCAAGGAGGTAGGTTATTTTTTACGACGAAAACAAGCCACGCTGAGTAAGTAGAACGGAGCTCACCAAAAGGATTGAAACCACCAGCTGCCAATGAAATTCTAACATTACGAGGTTCATCTTTAAAAATTGCCCATTTTTCTTCGATGTTCTTCAATGCAGAACCATCTGCAGGCATTCAAAGAACACCATCTTCACTTTTGTTCTTCGCATGGTAATCCATAAACTGTGTTATAGTTTGGCACTTGAATAGTCGTTGGAAACGTGGAATTATTGGAATATAACGAAGAACTTTGCGAGGGACCTCTTTTGTTAATTGATTAGTTCGACATCTACTAATTTCACATTGTGGGCATTTGTTTTCTGATGCATCATGCCCATAATATATAATATGATCGTTAGGACATGCATCAATAGATTGATACTCCACTCCAATTTCTTTCATAATCAAGAATACCTCTCGATTTGTGCCTGGTAAATTATTTGATGGTGGTAATAGAAATTCACCCAACAATCTGCAACATTGACAAAAAGTGAAATGTAAACAATATACTTCATAAATATTTCATATCCCTAATTTACAAATTAATTAACACTAAAAATAGAGGAAAATAATCAACTTTACATACCTTAGGAGCTGTGTGAAACAAGTTTTTGATAAACCATTCAAAACCTTCAAGTTCACCAACAACAATATAGCAGATAGAATATTGGTTGTTGAGCCTTCATAAAGAGGCTCTTGGGACTTCTCGAGAAGAGGAACATCATGAAAATCATGGAGGTTGTCATCATCCAATGGAGCAAATGTGTCTTGCAACAATCTATTTATCTCCTCTTCACCATTAGTATCAATAACGTCATCATCGTCCATAGGATCATTAAGAACTCCATCTTCAATAGCATGATCTGCATGCTCGTCGTCTTGTAAAGTAGTATTTCTACTATTATGTGGCAAATAGCTCTCTGGTGGTCGACATCTTGGAGGCATTGTCTTTATATTTATAAACAATGCAATAACATTAGTGTATAATATACAACACATATATTTAAAATGATAAAAAAAATTGTGAATACACTATCAGTATTATTACAAGTACAATATGTAATGAATAACGTCTTACCAATGGATGATATTCATACCCCCCTTCAGCATGCCCCTTCTTCTTACAATGTTTTTCAGCTGATGTTCGTAAAATTCTTCTAGTTCGCAAACCTCTGCAACCATTGCAAGGGCAATAACACTTTCCATCACCATTCACTTCTAATGCTACCATAGCCTCAGCATACCTCCTATTGTTTTCTTCCCAAGAAATTTTATTTGGCATTCTGATAGCCTATAAAAAGAAAAAAAAACTCATTAATCAACATATGACGTACGTCTAAAAATAAATACATAATAATAAACAATTGCGCCGAGAGGCGCTCTACAGCCCAGTATAGGGGAGATCTTGTAACGTGATGTAACGTTTGTAACATGTCGGCAAAAAATAATAGTGATAGTGAATATTATGGGAGAGATCTTGTAACATGATGTAAAGTTTGTAACATATCAGCAAAAAATAATAGTGATAGTGAATATTATGGGAGAGATTTTGTAACACAAAATAAAAATTAATATCACTTTCGTAACGTTATTTTTATTAATAAAAAATAAATTTTCTAATAGGCCAAAATAAATGTCAGCCACAAAAACAATCTAATATGGGGGAATATTAGATTGCAAGGAATTCTAAATAACCCATGGTTTTATTGTACATGGTTTAGGAGGCTTTGCACATGGTTTACAACCCATGGTTTTATTGTACATGGTTTAGGAGGGCCTTGCAAATGGTTTTAAGACCATGTGCAAGGCCTCCTAAACAAACCATGATTGTATGAGGGCCTTGCATATGGTTTTAAAACCACGTGTGCGAAAATGATGCAATGTTCGTTCCTAACAAAATAAAAAATATTATATGTCGGCCATAAATAATATTAATTAATAATAATAATAAAATTATATGTGGACCTTAAATAAAAAGATGTGTCTTTTGGTTTGAATCAAATCAATGGATATCTAAGAAGAGGTTTGCACTTCGAGAGATTTGATCCATCTCGGTGCTTGATAGAGCCTAGGATTTAGATCTAAGCTGGTAATAATAAAAATAATGCCCATAGTCCATAGTCCATGCACCTAGTGCAACATAACAACACAAATAATAATCACAACATATGTCTAGGGGCTTAACACACTACGTCGGACATTACATTATTTAATAATAAATGTTTATAATTAATTAATAATATTATTAATTAATAACATCAATACTTAATTGTGGTGAATTATTTATAATTACCCACCACAATATTAACTAATAACTTAGGTATGCCGCGTAGTGACATTTTTTTGGGTCGGATACGTCAAATTGGTAAATTCAACAATGATTATGTCAAATTACTAGTACAAAGAATGGATTTTGTCAAATTATGTCAAATTAGTACAAAGGTTAGATTATTACACACATTAGATTATGTCAAATCAGGTACTAATTATGTCAATTTAGACCTACTAACCAAGTCAAATTAGCACACATGAGGTTGTACTATGTCAAATTAGGTTGGTTATTTATGTTTATAACAACATAGGTATGTCACGTAGTGATGATAATTTATGGTGGCTTGTGTCAAATAAGTCCAATCAACAATGCTTATGTCCCATATTGCATTGTGGATTTCAACATCTTGATATAGTTGTGTAACATTACAATGGTCAATGTGTTTAACTATGTTTGCCATGGTTATCCATTATTGAACACATTAAACTATATTGACTATGTTGACAATAGTTACAACAACCATAATGGAAACTGACTACAGTGAAGAGTTTCAATTCAAAATTATGAACCATTTTAATATTCTAACATTTAGTAAGATTGCAAGCCTATGTCAAATTTTGATAGAAAGAAGGTTGAGAACATAGTTACGTCACATTGAAATGTTAATTTATGTCAGATTATGTCAAAATAGTACATTCAACATACAATTATTATGTCCCAAATTCCAATGTACTTCAAGGGTTATGTTTTATAGCAAAATATTGTATGGGTTAAGTTGGTTGTGATGGTCTACTATGTTTATGTCACATTTTGACATTCATCTAGGTTGATGATCAGGATGGTTTTCCATTGCTAAAAAATTTCAAGTGTGATTGGCCTTGGATGACACATTTGGGATATCAATAATATCCATATGGACACATTTAAGGAATAGTAAAATAAAAATCAATTTTCAACATTATGTCAAATAGTGGAAGTCAAAAATAATGTGTTTGAGGTTAATTAAGGGAGTAAATCTAAAAAGTAGTCAAATAATTATTGATTAAAATTATAATTTTCTTCCTAACCCTATATATTGTTGTTATATATATTCATCACGCTAAAGTTAAATATTTTACTAAAAATAGAAATTTCTTTATACAAAGTAGAAGAAAAGGTTTCAACAGTAATATAAATTCTTCACAACAAAATCCTCACACTAATATTGTTCATGTTCGTTATACTAGATAGTAAAAGGTTTCAACAAAGTGACATGATAAAGGGTGCAACAAAAAAAAGGCCCCCAACAAAAAAAACACTAGTGCATTGCAGTCAAACTAACCTGGAAAACGAATGAGAACAAAAATTCGATGTGTCAAACTAGTACCGTACTCTTCAAATCGCAGAACGAAAAAGCAATAGAAAGATCGTTGCAACTCTAGCAAATTATTCTAAAAAATGACTTAAGAACATGTATTTATAGATCAATGAGGGTTGCGGTTCCGACAAAAATGGACAACGGTCAAATTTCAAATAAAGAAAAATTCAAAATGATCATTAATAATAAAAAAACAAAAAGTAAAGGTCCGACGTTCGTCACAATAGCGACTATAAGGACCTATTGTCGTAATAGCGACAAAAACTAACTTTCGTCACAAGGTTCGTCGCAAGCGCGACAAAGGCTGACTTTCGTCGCACTAGCAACATGCTTGAAGGTTTGTCACAATCGTGATGAATGTTGGGCAAATTTTCAATTTTTTCAAAAAATTAACACTGTTTTTCCACGAAAGCAATGGTTTTACCTGTTTCGTGGGAATTTTGAGCGATATGTAGTAGTGACACTAAAACCCACACATACGAAATAATATGCACATCTCAAAAAGCAACCAAATGATTTGGTTGTTTTGAACCAATACAATCTCAAGGACAGATGCAATTAAGAAAACATTGAAGATAAACTACAAAAGATCAAAGTTAAACATGTTTCATTCTCCTGTTTTCGTAATACCTTCAACTTGATCTTTGCTATTTAAACAAGACAGATTACAACACTCAATATAACACATAAGTTGTCACCTGGTTCATGTTCATGTCTAGTTTTGATGGCAATGAAATTCGGAAGAAAATCACCAGTACAAAACATTTGCCATTAAGTTTAGCAAAGAGAATTCATCAAAATTCGTTGAAAATTCCGAAAGACATGCTAAAACATCATATTAATATATGGTTGAAATACATGTCACAACAAAAAAGGCAAATTTTGCTAAAAACTCCTAAAAACATCTCACTATATTGTTCCAGAACATCTCAACATATGAGTGTTCTTTTTATGTGTCTGGTTCTGGTCTAAGGGAAAGCTTGAGCAATCGTTGTGAAGATGAACAAGTTCAACTCCCATCTTTGTTGTTAGATTAGCCATGACTCAAGATTCATAAAATTTCAAATGTTTACAAAACCAAATTGCCCTATAGGGTGGCTATGTACATAAGTAGATAGGAAAACCAAATAATTGAACATGCTATTGAAGATTAGAAGTCGTGTCCATGAATAAAAGACTTAAAATGTTTACTATGACTTCCAAAGATATATCAAGATAAGGATGCAGAGTTTTTATTGTTCCATCTGTATGCAGTTCAGGTGGCTAGCTAATTCACTAATATGGAGTGGCATGATTAGTTAGAAAAGGTGCGTTTCTTCAAGTTATATTAGCATCCAATTCTTATTTGTGTAGATCGACGCTACTGAAACAGTAAATTCCAAAATCTTTAGAGAAAAAATCAAGTTCTTAAAAGCAATCTGACAAATTGATCATCAACACTAATAATGTACAATCAACATAAATTCCTTACTAACGTTCAAAATAATGAGTCCGAACAGTGTCTACAAGTTTGAATGATAATCAATAGCATGTTTATGCAATCCAACATGACTCTGAAGCCGTTAAAAAATTTATAGTTAAAAACTCTACTCAAGAATCTGATTTGAGCCGTCAACAACCTCTAGCTCAAGCTCAAAATTAGTTCAGTAAATCCAAAGAGAAGAAATGGTAAAAATACAATCACAAGGAGAGCACATAATGTTTTTGCAAATCGAGGCAATACCCACTTTAGACTGAGATAAACAAACGAAATTGAGCTACGAGTTTAAAATATTTATTAGGAAAAACCCAAAACCCTGGGGTAAAATGTACTTAACTTTATAAAACCTACCCATTTTACTCTCAAAACAAACCCTAACAAAAATATCGGGGGAAGTTTTCCAATGGTAGGGCTTCTGGAAACGAGCATGGGTACCGCGACCTCCAATCTGCTTGGGCTGATAGCGCCTACGATCGGCCACAAGCAGGGTCCTTTTTTACATGACAAGAATATCAACTAGACCCTTGGCGATGCTCTGTCGAATGGCGTAGATGTGTGATGTGTTTCCTCCTCCTTTCACCCTTATTCTCATATCCACACCCGCAAAACATTGGCGACCCAATAGAAGAATGGATTAAATTTTTCCATAGAAATGAAGGTGGTGTCAAGGGACACCATAAATGTGAGAGTAGTGAATGTATAATACTGAGAGGGAAGCTTTTCAACTTCTGGAAAGTTTGTAATGATTAGCTTGTAACCAGTAATGCTGATGCTGGAAACGATAATCAATTACACCCCATGTTGTGGGTGCAACATATAAGCCTGGGTGGCAAATATGTACAAGGTTTCTGCTCCATGGATGATTGGTACATCATTGTTCTAAGCGGGACAAAAAGCGTAAGGGAATCTAAGTTACCCATTTCCACACTTTCAAGAATCCTCCTTCATCGCCAGTAAATATAAATCCTCTTGGATCAGTTCCCACACAACTCATCTTTGTTGTGGAAAAGAGTCTACATCTCTCTTTGAAACTGTAAAAACAAAAA